>CANXYC011128273.1:0-55976 GCA_948193065.1 Aleurites moluccanus | reverse complement strand
AATAAATTTAATACTATCATGATTTTAATAAAAATACTATTAACTAGTTTTAGGTATTAATTTTTAAAAAAATTACTTACAGATATTATGCTAACTGAAACAAAAAAAATTAGAGGCATGTACTTTTAAATTAATTTAATAAAAAATTAAAAAAAATATTAATTTAAAAAAAATAAAATAAAAAATAAAAATATAGCACAGTTAATTAAAATGCAGGCTTTCAATTTTTTAAAATGCTTCACATTTAAGTAAAATACTCTAAATATTAACTTAAAATGTTACGCAAAATAATATTAATAAAATGAGAAAAACTTTTTAACATTTATAAATTAATATTAAAAAGTTTAAACAATAATCAATCAAAAAAAAAAATGATGTAGAAAAAAATAGTAACTTACTGATTGTGCGGTTAAATGAAAAATACTAGGGGAGTTGAAAAATTAAAAAGTCTAAATATAACCAAATATTATTATAAATAATTAATTTACAAATTGATAAAAAAAAATAACAATACTAATAAATTTAATATTATGTATATAAATTATTAATTTTAATTAAATTTTCTAAAATAAATAATTTAATATTAAAAATATAATACATAAAAAATATTTATTTTTAAAATTTAATTATTTAATTAAATAAATTTAATACTATCATGATTTTAATAAAAATATTATTAACTAGTTTTAGGTATTAATTTAAAGAAAAATTACTTACAGATATTGTACTAACGTGAATAAAAAAAATTGGAGGCCTGCACTTTTAAATTAATTTAATAAAAAATTAAAAAATATTAATTTTAAAAAAATAAAATAAAAAATAAAAATATAGCGCAGTTTTTGGATGCGCTGCGTCAGCAGCCCGAGTCTTGAATGATCTGTGTCAGACAATGCGGATTCTACGTAAGGCAGAGCGGGTATTAAATGCGCTGTGTCAAACAGTGGGGGTCCTGCGTCAGACAGCGCGGATATCAGATGCGCGAATGGTATAAATCGGTAATAATAATAGATTTTATTATAAAATAGTAAATTTTTTTTTTTTTTTATTTTTTTTAAGAAAAAAGCTCTAATTTCTATATGTAACCACCAATAGCTGATTGTTTACTGTTAAATACTAATGGTAAGTAATTAAAAATAATTGAAAATTAAAGAATTGAAAACAAAAGGTTTGATTCCACGTACTTATTATTTAACGTTTTCCAATTATAGATAATTATAAGTTTCATGAATTTTATATTAAAAAAAAATTGTTTATACTGAATATTTGTTAAACTAATAAGATAAAAATATTCCAACTCAAGATGAATGGAAATTGGCTGACATGAAAAAGTTTCTTTCAAGATTAAAAAAAAAGCTAAATATTTATATTAAAAAAAAAAAAAAAAGCCACGTAGTTATGAAAGGAAAACAGACATCAATAATGATATGCGGCTTTTTGTCATTGGATTTTTCGGTCAATAACCAGACACTCATTAATCCAAATTTAAAAAAAAAAAAAAAAAAACACGCGAACGTAATTATTTCTTTTATTATAATTATTTTAATTTAATAAAACTTTATGCGGAGTTTACTACACTTCCAAAGAAACAGTTACCTTTTTCTATTTCCCACCGTTGAAGTAGCAGTTCAAAAACCACAATTAGAAAATCTATTTTCTCTCACTTTCTCGGCCATTTTCTTTTATCAGCGGAAAGGTTAGTTTCTTCTATTTTCACTTCTCTTACTTTGCTTTACTTCTTCTACCATTTCAATTTCAGACTTCTTTTGAGCTAAATTCACTCTCGTTTGGCGCAATTGTTCGATTATGTTTTGATTTGATGTGCTGTGCTTGGATCTATCAGATGATTTTTTTTTCTTTTGTTGCTATAATTTAAGTGAAAAGTTCTTTAGGTATCTAAGAATATTTTGAGGAGCTCAGAAATTTATTAGACTTTACTCTCTTTTTTCTTTCTTTCTTTCTTTCTGTTTCCATGTTAGTTAAGCAAGTTAGTGGTTTGTTCTATGCTTGAATGAGTAAAGAAATTGATAATTTTATTTTTTTCTCGCATTATCGACCGATCAACCATGACAATAATACAGATTTTTCTCATAAATTTTTTCATTTTATAAATATTTAATTTAATTTGATTTGATTTTTTTATTTTTGTGATTCTCCTTTTATTGTACATTATTATTATTATTATTATTATTATTATTACTGCCCTGTCAAAGGTAGCTTGTCGACTCGTTTTGGTCAAGGTAATGCGATGGCATTTTCAGGTTTATAATTATAAATATTATGGGCAAATGAAAAAAAAGACCTTGAACGTTCACCAATTGTTTTTTTAGGCCATTTTCCTTTTATTGGTGCAATTAACTTGACAATTTTTTTTTAAATTTTCATTATATATATATATATATATATTTAATCACATTTAATATATATATATATATATATTAAAATATATAATTAATTAAAATAATAAAATTTCTATAAAACAATAAAATATAGTAAAAAAAGGTATTTATACAAATTTCAATAGTGTTAAAAGAAAATAATAATTAAAAAATAGAAAAAAAAAATATTTTTTTCATTTTCGGGTTTTTAAAAAATCAACTATCCAAAAAAAAATAATTAATGAAAAAGATACTCAAATCTTCAGCTTCAGCTTCAGCTTCAGGAAGCCCATTAGGATTGCTAAAATGTAAATTTTTTCAAAATTAAAATAAAAAAGAAAATTAATAATATGAAAAAAGCAACAAAGTAAAAAAAAAAAAAAAATGAAGAAACTGCCAAGAACTGTGGAGCCCCGGTGACTAACCGAGCCACAGGGGGTTCAAACGGCCCAAATAAAAAAATAAAAAATTTAATTGCACCGCAAAAAAGGTCTAATAAAGCTATTAGTGAAAGTTTAATTTTTTTTTTTATCTTTACCCTATTATTATACAAGGAAGAAAAAATGGGAATTGCGCATTGATTTTTAAGGAAAATTTGTATTTTAACGTAAAAGAAATGAACAGTTTATAGACAAATTTGTGTTTGAGAACTTTATTTATTTGAATTCATTTGAATTTGCTTCTTATTATTTTGTAATCAACAATTTCTTTATTCTAGTATTTAGCGTACCCATTATGTTTTGGTGATCTAACTTTGGTCCTCTTAAAATTTATTTACGTTTACCACCAGATCCTTCTGTATAGCTAGTTAATGAAGTGGTCATCAGAGAATTTTATGTAATTTTTTTGCTGGTTTAATCACATGTGGAAACAATACAACTGTTCCCTCCAAGATGACCAATTAGTAACGGGTAAGACAAAGACATTTGTTTTTTCATTTTGTGAGTAGAATGTTGAATGTTCATTAAAAAAATTCAATTTTGATAATCCTAGAGAATTGAAAAAAGAAGTGATGGTCAATTTTGGATTTTTTAATTGGGAAAGAGCATTGACTCCTTAGAAAATGGTTCAAGATTCAATGCTTCCTTGTGAATGAACTCAATACAGTGTGTCGGTATTTTCCGAGGAAAACAAGTCACAGCAAGTCAATTTCAGTTTTTTGTTTAAGAAATAATCTTATGTGAGTTTCCTGCATTTGTTTTGTTAAATCCCATATATTTGATTGCCTTGGTGCTGATGTTCTTTAGTACTACATTGATCATCACTTTCTGAAACTTCTGTATTAGACATTCTCTTATCTTGGATCATTGACTAGACCTTGAGCTTACTTGATCTTCGTTATCCATACACAATGTTAGATTATTTTGTTGAAAATTTGTATGCTTGTTAATGGATTGATGAATTATATATCTTGATTGTGCTTGACTATCTTTCACAAGACATTTCATGAAGAAGTTATATGCAGTAGAATTGCCTTTCTACCGAGTAATTGAACTGTGGTTTGTCACAGCAGGAGCATGAATTTTCAGAGCTTGATAGTTAGTTCGGTCCGATAGCTGATTCGTGATTAGAGTATCTGAGCCTCCTACATTTTTTTCTCCACTTTGGTTCTTATCGTTCTAAAGATGTCGGTTATTTTTTGTCTGATATAATGGTCCTATGTACTTCTCATTAGCATGTCAGCCCATGGACTTGCTTTACAAAATTTGTTTTTAAGAGATTTGTTCACTGTTCACATGACTATTGTTTACTGGGGTGTATTGATTCCTTTAAGTTCAATCAAAACAGAAATCCACATCCGATATTTTGATGCATCTTTATAATCAACAGAATGAAGAGATGGTATGGAGGGGTTTTGATTGCATCCTTGTCTATGCTGTCGATCCTAAGATATGGTCTAGTGAAAAATCCTACTGGAGAAAGTTATCTGATGAGTGCCCTCTCCAATGCAACTAATCCTCTTGAATGGGTGCATGGTACATTTCCACATGCAGTTAAAAATCCTGAGAATTCTAATAAAGTGATTTCTACTGGAACCATAGTCTTAAGTTTGTTTGCTCAGAGGAATATTTCCAATGAAGAGCAAAAATCTTTGCAAACATAGAATCCACTGAGACACTTGATTGATCAAGCTCAGGTTTTACCCAGTGTAGTTGAGGCTATTAAAGAAGCTGGGAATGCATGGAATAACCTGATGGCTTCAATTGAAGTGGAAAGACGTGGTTATACAAATGAAACTTTAAATAGGAGAGCAAAAGAGAAGCAATGTCCTCATTTTCTTAACAAAGTGAAGGCCACAGTGCTTGAGAGTAGTGGTTCTAAGTTGCGGCTTCCTTGTGGCCTGACTCAGGGTTCTTCCATAACAATTATCGGCATTCCAAATTGTCTTCTCGAGAATTTTCGGATTGACTTAACAGGTGAAGCACTTCCTGGGGAACCTGATCCACCAATCATTTTGCATTACAATGTTAGGCTTCATGGTGGTAAGATAACCAAGGATCCAGTAATAGTTAAAAACACCTGGACTGTAGCTCATGATTGGGGTGAAGAGGAGCGTTGCCCTTCTCCTGCTTCTGAAAAGAATAAGAAAGGTTGAGCTATATTTTGGTTGTTCTTCTGTGAAACATATATTTGCAGTAGATGTTCATGGTTTGGTTTTGTATACCTTCAGCTGAGCCATTGAGGGCAAGTGGGAAAGGTTTTCCTAGCCGAATCTATGTGTTTACCTTCAGATATTGCGTATCTTATTGTTCTTCGCTTTTTTTCCTTCTCAAGTTTGAGATCCATTAGATTATAATTAGTCTATTTGTTTAGGTGCAATAATCACCAGTAGCTTGTCTGTCTCTGTCTGTCCGACTGTCTCTCTCTCAATGTTCTTTCGTTTTGCCTGCTTTAATGAGGCCCATTTTACATTTTCTCATTTCACTCTTTCGACCGGTGATAACCATATGTGTTTTTTATGCTAGTGGATGAGTTGGATCAGTGTAACAAGATAGTGGGTAGAAATGTTACTCGGGTGGCTAGCATGCATTCTGAAGGTTCAAGGAGGTCAAAGATGGTTCAGGAGGGATCTAAAAACAGAAGATATTTTCCCTTTAAGCAAGGTTATTTATCTGTTGCAACAATCAGAGGGAATCCAGACAACTGTTGATGGAAAGCACATAACATCTTTTGCATACCGTGAAGTACTATCTTGACTTAGTTATTTGTGTAAATTTTTATTATTTTACTGGGATCAAGTCAGTTTCATTGGATTTATACTCTCTTTTGATTTCTTGTTTATTCAGACCCTGGAGCCATGGCTGGTTAGAGAAGTTAGGATATCTAGAGATTTGAAGCTAATTTCTGTTGCGGCTAGTGGCTTACCTACATCAGAGGGTTCAGAACGTGCAATTGATCTAGAAGCAATCAAATCGGCTCCTCTCTCTCCCGAAAAACCACCACATCTCTTTATTGGTGTTTTCTCCACAGCAAACAATTTTAAACTCAGGATGGCTGTTCAAAGAACTTGGATGCAGTATACTGCAGTTCGGTCAGGGACTGTAGCAGTGCGTTTTTTTGTTGGTTTGGTGAGCTTTCATTAGTAATACCCTTGCATATTTGTATGGTGCTGATGCTTTCTGGCCATAAATTCAGAATAAAGGAGAGTTCTCTCAATTCAAATAGTGTGCTGTGGTGAAACCACAAACTATTTGATTTGGCCGTGAAAGATATGATCCTCTAACGGGTGGGTCCTGAGTTCCTATTTTTTAAGCCATGTGTGATGGAGGTCCAGCTTGTTGTGCGTTTGGTATTCTTGAGCAACAAGCCACAGGTTAAAGGTGTAAAAAGTCAATGTAGTCATGCAGGCTTATTAGATGGGTCGCTTATTATTTGAGGTGTATTGCAGCATAAAAATCAACTGGTGAATGAGGAACTTTGGAATGAAGCACGAACATATGGAGACATACAGCTAATGCCTTTTGTTGATTATTACAACCTTATCAGCTGGAAAACTTTAGCCATCTGCATCTTTGGGGTAAAAGTCTTCTCCCTTCTTTAAACATACAGATATGTCTGAAGCATTGGCTTACTAACCTCATCTCATAAGCAGACAGAGGTTGCATCAGTAAAATTTGTCATGAAGACAGACGATGATGCATTTGTTCGAGTGGATGAAGTGCTAACTTCTTTAAAGAGGATCAATGCTAGTAACGGATTGCTGTATGGGCTCGTTAATTCAGGTTCGTAACCTCATCGGAATCCTGATAGCAAATGGTATATCAGTCTTGAGGTAATTTTCTAGTCTTGCTAATTAGAGTAAAAAAGAAGAAAAAGAAAAAGAAAAGAAATTCCTTCAGTCTTGATCTATTGATGAAAGCATTACATATTAGTATCTGATGTCTTTCTACTGATTAACAAAGAAAATACATAATGAATAGGCTCTCAAGGGGTTCTAGGAGGCAGTATTTGGAGTGATTTCAAGACTTCCTACAAATGGCCCCTAAATGTACATAAAAATTTGGTTGATCAATCAAAATGGACGTGGCAATTGTTTTCCGATTCCTTGAGTGCAAATACCACAATTAGATACATAATGTGCACAGATAATCTGACAAAATTTGTGTGTTCTTATTAGGAGTTTTGAAAGCACTTTCGTTTTTAATTGCTGGCATATAAATATGCATTTCATGCCAGATTGCCTGCTTTCTTAGTTTGCCCTGATTTTCTAACTATATTTGTATATTCCTCACCACTTATCTCTCTCCCTTTATTGTCTGTCTTTACGGAAAAAAAAAAGAAGGAATGGTCTGAAGAGAAATACCCCCCTTGGGCACATGGCCCCGGTTTTGTGGTGTCCCAGGACATAGAGAATGAAGTTTATAAGAGACATAAAGAAGGTCGTTTAAAGGTATAATACTAGCTTTATTGAGTTTTTTCTTCAGTATTCTGTTAAAGATTTGAACAAGTACTCAACTCCTATACAACATGCATGATGATCTGAAATATTCTGTTTGAAAATGTTGATGATTGATATTGCAGATTTTTAAGCTAGAAGATGTAGTAGCAATGGGAATTTGGATAGCCCAGATGAAAAAGGAGGGTTTAAAAGTTAGGTATGAAAACGACGGGCAATTCTATAATGAAGGGTGCAAGGATGGTTACATTGTTGCCCACTACCAAGGTCCCAGGGAGATGCTTTGTCTATGGCAAAAACTTCAAGAAGAGAATGTTGCTAGATGCTGTGGTGACCGATAAGCATAGTTTCCTTCTCCAGGTTCTTATCGGGGCTTATGAAACACCTCTTCGCCGAAGAGACTTAATCTTCTTAACCAGTTTTTGAAATTATCCTGACCAGGATTTGAGCATACAGAGGCAGAGATCACTATGAGAAAAGGTATTGCAGTCGGGCTATTTTACTTCTACTAGAGTAGGTTACACCACTGTATAATTATATGATTTACATCAAGATTGTCAAATCTCGGTGACTTCGAGGGGTTTACTGTGCAGGAGATAAGTACATTGTACAGAATCTATGTAGTGATTAATAGGCTATACAAATTATTGTGGCAATATGATTAATTTTTTCTTCCATATATTTCTTCTCTTGAAATCGCTGCACTAATAAAATCATGTTCCTTTTTAGACCAAAACATATAAAACATAGAAATAGAAAATTTATTATTTCAAACAACAAATACAATAGTACATAACATTGAGCAAAACTTGAAATGATAACAGAATCACCCTAATCTAAGTTGCCATACAACCTATGCCATAACGAGTATTAGGGAAGACCAGAAACAGGCCACTGCAAACAATACCAACCATTAGAGGAAAACTTTCCATCACTTCATCCATCTCCTTAACATGTCCAGGTAACAGGCAGTCGGTAACCCTATGATCGGAAAAGGCAATCGCCACGAAAACCATGACTGACATCATAGCATGAACAAAGTCAGTCAAACCAACTTTATACCTCTCATCTTTAGGCACTTCAACGGCAAGCCCAGGCTTGAAAACAGCCAACCCTTTAGGAGTAACGAAGCCATAATAAACCTTCCCATCAGGACCTTTGAAACTGTCTGTGAAATGAAAGAAGAAGCAAGATACAGCGCAAAGGCCAAGAAGAACAAGAAGCATTACAATAGAAACGTGAGTACTAGTACACTGTCCATTCTTGATTATAGATGGGAGAATCATTTCAAAAGTTAAAAGAGTTCCTGTAGGAAGGAAGTTTACAAGCATTGAAGTTTTAGAGAGAGTGTTTTGTACTCCTTTGGCAACTGCTCGCCGTTTGGTACCTGGCTCTTTAGGGACATGGGGAATATTGAAAGGAGGAGAAGAAGAAGAGAATGGCTTTGGGTCATTTTTGGGAGATGCAGTGTAGATTTTGATTCCAATATCATCTTGAACTGCTTTCTCCATTGTTGCAAGATGAAAAACGGAAAGCCTTGATGAGAGAAAGATTGCTATGTTCTTTCTCGATGAGTGATTTTGATAAAGAAACTGATGATTGAAGTATGGGATTTTATTTTCTTTTTATACAAGTTTCGCAATAACCGTTTATAAATTTCTAAAATGTCTAACGATGACAAACGGTTAGTAACTGCATCCTGATTGAGGCCCCAATCGTTTTTTTTTTTTTTAAATATAAACAGGCTGTGGAGAGTCAGCCAAAACAAATATTGGCTTTTAAAAATTCACAAACAAAATTGATTTACAGTAAGTTCATGTGAGAGATAGTGGAGAGATTTTAGACATAGTCTTTTTAATTATAATTTCATAGTCTGTAAGATAAAGATTTAACTTAATTCACTAGTCAAACATCTCTATATTCTAAAAATCAAACTAATCATGCAAGTTCTGAATTTGATTTAATTCATAATCAAAGTTTAAGGACAAATAATTATTCATCATTTAAATTAGCCATTAATTTAACAGAAAGATTAAATGATTAATGGAATTAAATGTTAGATCAATGAGTATATATATTCTTGTTTTGAGCCCAATAACATTTTTTTTCATTAAGATTTTTAAAACTCATCCTTAAAATTAGTATGTTCATTGTTCAATTTAAACTGACCGTTGCAATGCATAAACTACTCTCAAACAAAATTGTAATCTGGAAACTTGTATTTAAAATTTGAATTCGTTTTCACCTAAATTAAACTATTCAGAGCAAACTGATCGGGCCTAAGGATGTGGAAATATGTATAAATATGTTGTTTCCCACTTCCATATCCTATTTGCCTGTGTAGGCTGCAATCTTCTTCAATGCCTGCATAAAGCAACAAACCTCACTGCAAGAAATTTAGATCAGGGAATTGTTGTTAACTCCATAATGTCCTAACAAAAACTTCTCACAAACATCCACAAATTCTATATGAAGATTACAATAGAAGATATGCCATGCGTATTCAGTTTCTATAGTGCAGAAAATTATTTGAGTAATATGTGTATTAACAAGAGAAGATTCTGCAGAATTAGGTGCAGAACTATCTTGGCAAGAACCCATGTCTAGAAATTGCAATCTCAAATGCTTGCATTCTTTCCCCTAGTGGAAAACCATTGCGATCATAAGATGATATCTCGTTAATATTAAGATTTACACATGCCTTAACAAGCTCTTCGCCAAGACATTCAGCAGCTTCCTGCAAAAAAGAACCAGTCCAGAAAACCAGGATAAGAATTTAGAAGGAAGCAAGTTTTTAGATAAATGTGCAATATTAAATGGATATCAAATTCAAAAATGGTGGTTAAGGGAAATTTTCAAGCAACATATATAATAACTTCCCCGTCATCTATAATTTTCTGAAGAACTTTTCCCAAGTTTTTTTAATCTTGATGTAGTACTTACAGTTGTGCTACAAGAGGATCTACTGTGGAAAGATTTCTGCAAAGTGCTTCCATAAAACAAACACTTCTTGTTCTGGTCATCTACCAGCATAGCGTATAACTGTTTAGTTGAACAGAACACTGATAGCCTTGGTTTTGTAGGTGTGCCATTGAACTGGTATAAACATTCAAAAACCAACATGAACGATAAGACAATTTTATCAAGAAAATCATTTCCAGGAAATACTTGCCAAAAGAAGGTGAACCCCTACCGAACATAAATTGCCCAAATCTAGGCACATTACATATACACGTACAACTCAAGCAAGCATATTAAAATATAAACAAAGGCCAGTAATCTTAATTTCTGTTTTATTTGGCAACACACTGCAAACCATTAAAATCAGAATGCAGTATAAAGCTACATCAAATAAAAGAGAAATACTACAGAACACAGTAATGAAGAAGTTTTTTTTTTTTTTAAGGATTCAGTCAAATGTATTGGCAAAAATAATTACTCAGAGTACTACTCATATATATATAATATATTGTTTTAAGGCATACCTTCTTTCGCCGCCTTATATTTATAGTTTTTGCACTTTCTTTTCGAGTATTTGCTCTTCTTTTTGCCACCAATGTCATCATCTGAAAATCTAACATGAAAACAACGGATTTAAACTCTATAACAAAATGCCAAATCCTATTGAAAATCCAGCATAAACCCAGAAAACATCTATTTACAATGTACTCTAAACAAGTATCCTATACATGATCAACAAAGAAATATTAACATTTGAAATCGTTCCACTTCCACTTACTTTTAGTATGTATGGGGAGAATGTTAAAAGCTTTTGAGTGGTTCCCAAAGATATCACAAGTCTTGAATTGAAGGGCAGCAGGAACATTCATAAGAGCCATACTGTGGAGATGTTGAAAAATGAAATACCCAGGAGAAAAAAAGAACTGCTCACATTACATCAAACAAACCTGCACATTTTGACAATTTCTTGCAGGTAAAACAAATGGCGCAGCTTAGTGAGAAAGCAGACAAAATTTTCTATCGGGATTTTTATCGAACATCTGGTGTGAGTGAAACAAGCGCCGAAAGTTAACCTTGGAATCTTTTAGTTGGGCATGCTTGACCTTTTGTATTTGATGGGTTAGTAATAATTGAGGAGAAGGAAAATGACGAGTGGCATTTGATGTTAAGAAGTCATTGGCGGACAATCAATACAATGGACAATGCCATTATCTATTATATATATATACATATATCTGCACAGCCAAGTAGCTTTCTATGGGTTTAGTAATAATAAACAGATAATCTTGTATTTTATTTAACGCTCCAAATTTAATGGGTTGGTTCAGTTCTCCATCATAAGCCTTTTGAAAGACAGCTCAAGATTAAGTAAAACTCACACATCAATTGAACTTATTCTTGAAATGATTAAGCAAAACTCTTTTTAATTGAATAGCCTTCAATAAGCCTTTTAGAGATTAAAGAGTATCATCATTTAAAAATATATGTATCGTAATTAAGAATTTATTAAATATTTAAATATTTAATTATTAAAAATTAATACCGATTCATCTTTTTTAAATCAATAAAATTTAATAACAAATAAAAATTACAATTATCAATTAAAATTTTTATCAATTAAAAAAATATTTTTATTTCAAATTAATAATTATCAATCTCTTATTTAAACATTACCTAAATATTTTATTATCATTCCAAGTATTAGCTACTCTACCCTTTTTTCTCATTAATAGCAAAACTTATCATAATTTTCTTTTGTTTTAATTATTAAATAAACACATGAACTTTCATTTTTTATAATTAATTTTATTTTAAGAAATATTTTATAATTGTATCAATTAATTATATGAATTTTTATGATTATAATTTTAGTGTGAAGTTATATTCTAATAAAATCAATAACTAAAATGTAATTAAAATAAAAAATAATTTTATAATTTTTAGAACATAATAAATAACTATTAATTTTACTTATATAATCAAAGAAAACAAATGAGATCTTATCATTATTTTTGAGCTCCAATTCAATTAAATAATCAACTTAATGTTTTAATTGTTTGAAGAAACAAAAATCCTACTTTTGCCTTTAATTATATAAGTAAAACTAATATTTATCAATTGTGTTTACAAGAAAATATAAGATTTTCCTTAGTAAAATAATCTTGATTGTAATTCGAAATGTATTCTTCTCCTTAAAGATTATATATATATATTGTAATTCTATTATTGATTAAGCAATAGTCTATATTTATTTTTTTTTAAATTTCAATTTAACATTTAAATATATCATAAATATAATTTATTAATATAATTAGTTTCTATTATAATATTAATGAATGATGATACTTTTTCTCAGAAGTAAATTTATCTCTCGTGGATTTTTTAAATAAATATAATTATTGATTTTATACGGTCTAATTTAATGTGATTTATAAAAACATTTTAAATTAAATTAAAAATAATTGTTTGAAGAAATTATTAAACCAAACTATTTACTTATAGAAACCAAATTAAATTAAATTGTAATAAAATGGTTTAATTTAATTTGTAAAATAGTTTGAATTAAAACCACAATTTCAATTGATAATACAAAAAAATTAAATAGTAAATATCAATACTAGAAAGAATTAAAAAAAAAAATAGAAGAGATGAGCAGCAAAGACGACCAAGCCTTGAAAGTAATTAATTAACATACAACATATAATAATTAAAGAGTTATAAAAATTTGAATAGGCGAAGGCCTAAAGAATAAATAAAATCTATTGTAAAAACTAAAAAAACAATTGAAAACTGAAAACTACGACAAGTAAAACATTATATATATAATTTATTAGAATAGTAGATAAGCAAAATACAAACCTATATATATATATATAATTTTAAATATTTTCAAATCAAACCATACTATTTAATTCTTTTTTAATTTTTTCCAAATAAAATCAAATCAATTAAAATACTAAATCAAATTAAACTATTTATACAATTATATAATTTTAATCCGATTTAATTTAATATTCAAACTAAATAATCAACATACATCCATATCTATTATAGATATGATATAAATTTTATACAGTGTAATTTCAATTAATTTTAAATTAATAAATTATTATTATTATTATTTTATATTATTTTATTAAAACGACGCCGTTTAAATATAGTTATATATTTTTAAAATTTGAATTCGTACAATTTAATAAAAAAAAAAAAAATGTACAAGTAGATGATGATGACCGTAACCATAGACATAATCTAAAAAATTAGAAAATTTATTGTTTCTAATCATATCAAAACAATTAAAAAAATATTATTATTCTTATAAAACGATGCAAATGGCTTGTTTTAATTAATTTTTTTAACAAATACTTTAAAAATATTTATTAAAAGAGATTTATTTTAAATAAAATATAATTATAAAATAATTATTTTATATTAATATAAATAAATTAATAAAAAAATAAATATTTTAATAAAATTATATTTTATTATAATTATTATATTATTTTAAATTATAGATGATAATTTTTATTTTTTTATTTATCTAATTTATTTTCAAATTTTTATTTAATTTTTTATTTTTGATCAATATTTTTAAGACAAATTGTTAAGAAAAATTATAAGCAATATACACGTGTATATATAAATTCCATCTGATTGATATTCCACTTTTTAAAGTTATATATATATATATATATAATGTTTTTTTTTTCAGAAACGGTCACTCTAATACTTAAGACTCTCATCACTGGGTCCGCGTTTCCGTGTTTTAATTATATTTTTCAAACTTCAACTTGTAAGTTCATAAAATATTTTACTATATATTAATTATTATTATTTCTATCAAATTTAAATATTATTTTTTCATAAATTTTAATATTAACATAAAAATAATATGTGAATAAATTTATTATACATAGATAAAAAAAGAATATTACATCACGTCTATATAAATTTTAATTAATATTTACAAAAATATAATAACTTGAAAAAATAATAATTTTTAAAAATTTTACTAAATAATTCTCAACCTCATTTTTTATTTTATATATATATTTATTAGTTAAGAAAGAAAAACAACTCAACATCTAAATTCATCTAATTTAAAAAATTATATATTTGAAATATTTAAATTTAAAAAAAAAAAAACTATACACCAAAATATAATTTATCAATAAATATATATCTTTTAAATAATAGACGTCGATTTTCCTTTTTAATATTAAAAAAATTAGAATAAAATCAAATATTAAAATAAAACTTAGAAAAAAAAATACAAGCACTAACAATATAATAATATTTTTATATAAATAAAATATGAACTGAATTTTTTTTTTTTTTTTTAAGATTCAATTGTATAGAATATTAAAAGCCATTGAAAAAAGATTTAATTTCTAATTTTCTAGAACGGATAGGTCAAATAAGCTAAAAAATATTATGGACTACAATTCAATTTAATATCTATATTGTCTAGTATATTCTAGAGTTTGATAATCATCCTAAGTTTGGAAGGTTAAAATGAAAAGATCTCATATAACAAAAATTATTCAAATTATTTATATTTATATTGACTTTTTAAATATGTATTCTATATTATATATAATATCTTTAAAAAAAATATATATTCTAGAGTTTATTAGAATTAGAATATAAACAAATTTAAAGTTTAATTTGGTATACAAATGAAAACGGTGCGGATTTAGCAGCCTATCTGTCTCTCCTGGGTCCTCTTCTTCTCTAAAATATCGTCTCTTGTTCAACTTTGTACTGAAAAAGACATGTTTGGGCGACTTGATAAACATTAAACAAACAGGTCCTTACACAAATTCCAGATCCTTCTACTACCTTTTTTATTTGTCTTTCAGTAGGCTTCCATTATTTGTCTCACACCTTGTTGTTTCATTCTTTAATCTCTCACTCTCTCTCTCTCTCTCTTTCAAGAACCAAGAAAAAGAAACAATCAAGAATCAAGAATAAAAAATGGCCTCTGAAACTGAAGTACCTGAATTGTCTTCTGCTTTTGAAAGGATGTTAAGGCATAGAGATCTTTCTTTGTTTTTGCCTTTCATTTTAGGCTTTACCACCACAACCACTGCAACTACATCCCAGAGAGGTAACCCAGATCAAGAAACTCAACAGACAAATAACCCACATGAAAGAATCATCCTTATTAACCCTTTTACTCAAGGGATGGTTGTAATTGAAGGAACTGCAAGTTTAGATTCTCTTCTTAGAGATTTGGCTACCAAGAATGGTCATCCACCTGCCTCAAAAGCCTCAATTGAGGCTATGCCTAGTGTGGAAATTGCAGAAATTGAAGATAAGGATGGTGAGTGTGTGATCTGTTTAGAGGAGTGGGAGCTTGGTGGGGTTGCGAAGGAGATGCCCTGTAAGCATAGGTTTCATGCTAATTGTATAGAGAAGTGGTTGGGGATTCATGGGTCTTGCCCTGTTTGCAGGTATAAGATGCCTGTTGATGAGGTGGAGTTAGGCAAGAAGAGAGATGATGAACAAGAAGAAGAAGGAGAAGGAAGAGAGAGGAGGAGATTTGAGAGAGAAATTTGGGTTAGTTTTTCTTTCAATAGTAGTAGAAGTGAGGATTCAAATCAGACTCCTTCAACTCAATCTAATGATTTCTCTTCCTGAAATCCAACACTTGATCAAGAGATGGAGGGTTAGATGAATTTTTGTAAGAAGATTTTCATATTTTTTTGTGTATTTCTTTTAATAGCATGTAAATAGTTTACATTTCTGCTTGGCTAATAAATAACATGTATAATTTTTTTTCCCTTCTTTTTGCAGTTTTCAATTCATATATAGTTAAAAAGAAAAATTCCAAATTCAAAACATAAAAAAGAATCTATGACATAATTCCATGATTATGCCCTTTGATTGTGTAAAGTGAAATATAAACTTACTATATTGAGTTGATTCCAACAACTGTGTTTGCCAGGAACAACTATAAGATCTTTTAATGTGACATATATAGCTAAAGCTAATATGACTTGGCTATGGGTGTTCTTGATTAGTAAATACAGAAGTACTCTCCCTTTCAGTAAGAATGTTGATCCCTTGATACCTTCCCAGCATTAATAGGGTAGCCATTGGGTTTGTGCCTGGAGATTCGAGGAAAGTTGAGCCATCTATTACTCTCAGGCCCTTTACTCCATAGACTTTGTAATCCTTGTCGACAACTGATCCAACAGTGCAACCACCATGGAAGTGATAATAAGTCCCAACATTTTTCTTGCAGAAATCTCTCAGTTCATGAGTACTGGATATCAAATTATTCTGCGGTTCAGTCCTCAAGAACACAGCAACAGAATCAGACCTTGCTACCCTTTGAATTACTTGAGCCATCTCTGTGCATCCCTCCATGTCCTTTTCCTTTGCTAGATAGTTGAATTTCACTGAAGGGTTTTGCCTTGGATCTGTGTTGTACAATTTCAGCTTCCCCTTAGATTCTGGGAATGCAAGCTTTATGGCAATTGGCATCCTTGTTGCATTGAAACTTATTGGTATGATTCCTGCTTGTACTATGAATTTGAAGTCTTTTGCTATCCCTGCTACTTGAGGCGTATCTGGCAGCCGATATTCTGCTGTTGTGTCTGCTAAAATGGCTATGCCAGGGTTGTCTTGCATCTCTCGGCCAACGCCTTTCAAGTCCAGCACCAGTGGGATACTGAAATTCTTGAGATGCTTTTCCGGTCCGATGCCACTTAACATTAGGATTTGGGGACTACCTAATGCTCCTGCTGACAAAATAACATCTCCCCATGAACTCGAATTTGCTGGTTGGTTGAGGTATGCTTCATAAGTTTGATCTGTGCTGCCATTGCTTTTTATGAACCTAATGCCACTAGCTATTCTCTCATTTCCTGTACCTGCATCATTGGGAGAGCACATGAGCATCAGCTTCTTTGAAAACCATGTGAAGGTATATTTACTTACCACTGCTATGGAAAATGATGTTCTTTACAGTTGCAGTCAAAAGAACTGTAATATTTTCTGGATTCCCCGCACCCAGAAGATCAGCTGAGGTGTGCCTTATACCAAATTCATCAAACATTGTTCCACCAATTTTTGTTCCTTCAAGGTGTTCCCAGCTAAACCCATTATAAGGAAGAAATCCTGCTTCAAGGAGACCAAATTCAACGACAGATTGCCACATGGTTAGCTCTGGCTTTGAAACTATTTTGGATTCCACCCATTCGTAGGCTTCCTTCACCTGTTCTTCATCCCACCCAACTCTTTTAACAAAATCATCACTAGCTCTGCTATAGAAGCCACCATTTATGGCTGACGACCCTCCAAGCACTCGCCCTCTATGGCTCATAACTCCATCTCTGGTGATGAAGCTTTGAGCCACGGACAAAAATTCATCAGTTTGAAGCAATGAGAAACCGTAATACATCTTATTCAATACCAACGGATTCCCATAAGGGGAGCCTCCTCGTTCTACCAATAACACGGAGAATCTTTCTGATAGGGTAGCTGCCAGGGGGCAACCGGTAGTGCCTCCCCCTACTACAATGTAATCATAGGACTTGCCGGACACTTCATTGACATCTGAAGTCATGTAGGGGAAGCTTTTTCCTACAACGAGGAAGCAAGATACAAGCTATTAGAATTAATGTTTCAGGTTTCTAAAATTAGCTGTTCATCAAGTAGCATACCTTGAAGCAATGAAGAAGATTCAGACAAGTTGAAAAGCAGAAAAAAAAAGGCTGCAAGAAGACAATGACTATGAATGATTAGTGGATGATCCATCTCTTGCATTACCAATATCCCTTTCACAAGGGTTGCTCAAGAAAAATGAAAAAGATAGGCTGCATATATTGGCCATTGTGGTGTGTTTAATTATTGAGCTTGCAGGCCTAGCAGCAAAATTGATCTATGTTCCTTGAGAATTAATGTATTTAACCATACGCATGGTTTAGCCAATGATTCACCCTTTTTTTGGGGGGTTAATGATATTGCAGCTATGATTATTTCTACCTCTGGTATTCTCCTGCTGCTGCTTTTTATCTTTCTTTTCCTTAAATTACACATCTTTATACTTTTTTTTTTTTAAATATATATATGTATATGTATAGGAGTGTTCTTTTCATTTTGAAAGACTGGGAGGATGATATAACCAGGCTAAACATTCCCTTCTTGTCTGTTGCCATATTGAGTTAGAAGTCCCATGTAATTTCTGGCATGATCAACTGTACGATGGTTGATGGAAATGTTGTCAACATGTAATTGACAAGATTGAACTTTCTGTCACGTCTCCTTCGAGATATTCAATAAAATTGCAAGTACCAAGTCACCTGGATGCATCAATACAATTTAAGCCATAGAAATCAGTTGACAAGTTAACCTAATTCTTTGTAAATTCAGAGATGTTTTATCAATGAATATTAATTAAGTGGTACTAAAATTGAGACCGTAAAGTTATGAATTCGAATCTTAAAAGAATAATGATTTAGGGTTATACAGTAAAAGTTGGAACTCTTATAATCTCCAACACAGAGAGAGAGAGAAAGAGCTACAGAGAGATGTATCCACGCAATATATATATACACGTATATATTATACCATCTTTTGATATGGATATACTTTGAAAAGTATCAGGGGGTCCATTACATATCCCAATATACATAATTTATAAATAAAAGATTTAACAATTAACTTTACATCTTTGCTGCTGCATTGATTATATTACTAAGACCTTTCCCAGTGTAAGAGTTTGTTCAATTCCCCTGCAAATTCAAGTCTATCACTTTTGAACCTGATTCAAACTCATTCTGATAATGACTATTGAGATCAAATATTCTCAATTGTTCACCACTTTTTGATCTTTTCGTCATCAGTTGCTCTACACAGATACCATCAGAAAATGTGCTGCAACTTCTCTTCTTCACTTGATTGCTTAGATGATTATTCAATAGCTTGTCCTGAGGGTGAATATCCATTAAAGGAAGTTCAATAGAAACAGAATTGGACTTGTTAGTATTACCAATTTCATTCTTTTGTTGTGCATCTTCCTTTCTCCCAGAACTTTCGGATGATGTTAAAGAACTTTCAATTGAACATACTGTACCTCTCATTTGTTTACTATCTGCTTCTTTTAAGCTTGAACTTCCTATTTCTGTTAATTCTGAGATTGAAGAGCTTGGACATCCATTGTTAACCATTGAAACTAATCGAGAAAGTTCAGCTTTAGCAAGTTCTATTCCCATGGAAGAAGAATTATATCCAGAAAGTGTTTCTTGTGCCTTTTTTAATACTGATTGTAAGTACTTCCCTTGAGCTTCTATTCTCAGCTGTAAATGTCTTTGCACCTGAAAGTTATATTGCTAATTCTATTAGTATGCTTTTTCATACACGAATGACTCGATGTTACTAGAATCATCTCTAAAATTATAAGATTAGAAGTTCAATCCCTATTGAAGCCTAATTAACCAATATATTTAGAGAGAGACAGAAAAAGAGAGATTCTTGGTTTTACCTCAATCTGTTCATGAAGTTTTCTCTGTACTTCCATTTGCATTCGGAGAGCTTGAGATATCTGGAAGCCTCTGTTGAAGACAGAACTTTGAATCAATTTTAAAATTCATTTGTATGATCATATCAATCCAAATTCATCCAATAGAAGAATAGATAAACTCGTACTCATTAATTGTGTTTTGATTTCCTTCAGCAATTCCTGTTCTTAAATCACAATTACTACTTTGGATCTCTTTGTAATCTGCATCAAACAGAACCATAAATAAACCCCCCATATAAGAACATAAATGGGACAAAAAAGAATTCATATATATTATTATTTAATAACTCACCTTCTTCCTTATTCTCAATGCTGGCCTGTGATTGAGACTGTGATTGTGATTGCAGGCTCTTCCCCAGCCTATACTTCTGCAAGAAGAAGCATAAACAAAGTCACAATTTTGCATTTATTGATTAGTAAAATCAAGAAAGATCAATCCAATCGTTGTAAAAGAGGAAAATGCCTGTAAATGACTCTTTAGATGATACAAAGTAAGTCCAGGAATTCCCATCATTCTCATCAGACTCTTTGGTGTTGCTTCTGCCCAAATATAATCATGGAAAAAAGATTGAAACTTTTCAATTAGAAAATAAAAATAATTTCTTTTTTTTCTTTTTAAACTTATGCTATAAATATATATATATATATATACTTAACTGTCTGCACCTCCAAGTTGACAGAGAGCTTCAATAAATCTTTGATGTAGCTCTTGAGTCCATTTAAGCCTAGGCTTTGCATCAGTAGACAAAACCAAGTTCATATTTTGATTTTGCTTTTTTTTCTTTTGCAGTTTTGAGGATGAAAAAGAAGTAGAAGATTGAAACATAAATATATAAAAGGGTAATGGTCCTTTTATTTATTTTTTATTTTTAGGTATATGGGTTCAAAATTGTGCAGCTGTGTGCTTCTCTTTATAATTTTTAGAAATTGTTGTTGGAGGGGTGTCCTATGTGCTCACTCCATATCTGGAAACATGAGTAGGGTTATGTTGGAAGGGAATATATGCCCATGAGCTGTCGCTCTTCCTTTCTCCCACCCTCCATTTTTTTTTCTTTTTTTTTATTTCAATTTTTTCTTCTTTGACTTGAAAGGGGCAGCGAAAGAATCTGTGATGCACAAAAAACAAAGAAAGCAACACAGTTCAATTTGTAAGAGAGAGAGAGAGTCTCTTAAAAGGAGAGAAAAGAGGAAAAGCGTATGGTTTGTATTTATCTTCCTATTTTCCATTGTTCCCACTTCTCTATCTCTCTCTCTGTGCTTGATTCCCTGCTGAGTTAGGTTAGCCCCACCATGATGAATAATGGGTGCAACTTTCCTAAAACTCAGAGAAGCTTTGAAGGAAAGGAATATATATATATATTGATTTATTTTTTTATGAATGAAATAAATATTAATTTTTGTTACTGCCACCCAGTATTCGGATTGTCCGACCAATCTGGACCTCGCTTTGTTTGATGCTATAATTGATATTTCTATTTGGTGATTGCAAGAGAAAACCAAATGGATTTTTCTTTTTTTCTTTTTTTTTTCTTTAAACATGGTCTCTCACTTTTTTTTTTTTTCCTATTTTCCTTTTTGTGTAGGGTGTAGTGTGATTGGCAGATCCTTTTTGTTCTTTGTAGGGCTGAAGGAATCAAAGAATCTAACCTTAGATTTTTGGACCCAAACTTAGGCCTAGTTTTCTTATTTCTTATAAAAGAAACACATGCTACAGAAAACTGAGAAAAGTTGAATCAAATCAAACCTCATCTTATTTAAATGAAGAAGATAAAAACTTTCTGTGACCACTCACACACCATTAAATTCTTTTCTGGAAATTGAATTAAGATTATCCACTTACTTGCAGGGAATCTTGGGTCCCAAGTTCAATCACAGATTGTCAATTAGGCTTAATACATGATATAGCTTACATATGCATTAATGCTACATGTACCATCAATCACAATTCACTAAATGAAACGTGCCTTTTAAGTATATTTTCTATCTATTACAGATATCAGATATCCAATGGAATCTCACCAAAATCAAGCTTAAGCATCAAAGGCAAAAATAAAAATAAAAATCAAGTTTCTTGCACATTTACTCATCCTTCCCCCCTCTAACTTTAGAATCTTTCCTTTTTCTTTTCCTTTCTTTCCTTTTTCTTTTCCTTTCTTTTTCTTTTCTTTTTTTTTTTCCTAAAAAATTTGAAAATTTTTCTTATCAGGACCATGATTGATGAATAATGGTAGGTAGTAGTAGGACTTGCTTTTGAATTCTGCAAGTGATTCACATTATATTCACTTGTGAAGGAAGCAACAGTTTCCTATTGATTCTGTCAAGTCCAACTACATAATATAGCAAGCTAAATTAGCAATTTCACGATGGATGTGATACTTAGCTACATAACCATCATCATCTCGTAGTAGTTGGCACAATTGACAAT
Organism: Aleurites moluccanus; assembly: GCA_948193065.1. Taxonomy (NCBI): domain Eukaryota; kingdom Viridiplantae; phylum Streptophyta; class Magnoliopsida; order Malpighiales; family Euphorbiaceae; genus Aleurites; species Aleurites moluccanus. The sequence goes on along the minus strand of CANXYC011128273.1, from coordinate 33,786 downwards.
TATATTGGACCCATCTTCAGAATTGTGAAATTTTAAATCTCAGTTAGAGCCTAATTGCACTTGTAACAAGATTGGCTATATCCTATGTGTGTGTGTGTGTGCAAGTGAGAGAGAGAGAGAGAGAGAGAGAGAGAGAAATGCATACATGTAATGAAATGACAAAAAGGTCCACATATTTCTGGCTGCATACTTTTATAATATGAAAGAAAAGAAATTTTCACCCAGAAAAGAAAAGAAAAGAAAAGAAGAAAAAGAAAAAAGGGCAGCCAAAATGGCCAATAACAAATAGTAAAAAGTCAGTTGAATCAGATTGATCTTCAGATTTCTCGGGCTTCGGTCAAGAATTTTGATCAATGGAATCAAAATCCAATATTTAATTGATCTCCAAAAGCACGGCCATCTCAGTGCCATACATTCACTTGGTCTGCAGCATTCACTTTGCCAGGATTCAAAGGTGAACAAAATTAGATACTTAGTAATATTTTAAACACAGAATTAAAAGATCACAAGAGTCCTATTTAAATATCAAACAAAGTAGAAGAAATCTTGCATGAAAGTCTTTTAAGATAATCTTATTTATATTTCTTGCTATTCTTGAAATATTTCTATCAGTTGACTCAATTCCCATTTTCATCAACTACAAAAGTTAGTATAAGACAGTGCAAATAGAGTGAAAAAGGTCAATTGATCATGTTTTTACCAATTACCATGACCACTATTTTTTCCCTAGGATAAAATTAAAACTTTTAACTAAAGAAGACCAACAAGCTGGACTCAATTAGTGGTAGGTCCAGTTTAACAGCAAGGTCTTCCTAAGGAAGCATCTGCTTCTGTCCTAAAACTATAATTCCTAAGTGGCAAGCTCATAGTTCATATTCAAAGAAAGGAATAAAAATTATTGACAAGTATTAACGGCGTGTGGCCCGAACATTTGAAAAACAAGAAAATAAAGGGAAGAGTTATTGAAGTACCTTTCTCTTTAACCAGCTGCTGTACTTGAAGGCTCCTTACTTTTCTTGCTTTAATATATTCCATGCCAGGTAAAGGAGATTCTAGGATGATGCCAAATGGCCACGTTATTTTTTAAGGTCAGTAGGAGAAGGTCCGGTGAATCAAAAGTCATTTAGAGCAAAGGTGCCTCATCAATTATTATTCTTTAAAGGGCCCCATTACCAGGAGATCTCACAAATTTAAAGAAGATGAGAAGAATATGGCCTCAGGAATCAGGAAAAGAGAAACAAAAGGAACGAGTCACTATCCCACTAAATTATTTATCAGACTTATTGCTGCAATTTTATGTCTGAAAATGACGTGAGCAATATGTCACTACTCTATTTATTTCCATACACATATGATATGATTAAGTGATTGCAGGCTTTATAAAGAGAAAAAGAATAAGCACTAAGCAGTTTTACTAAAATGACGCATTTTTTCTTGCAAAATTAGTGTAAATGGTATAAAAGGAAATACAAATGTAAAAGGACAAAGCCTCATATATTATTGATTCTGGTTTGTTCAATAAATAAAAGCACAAACAGACAAATATTGCAGGAATTGCCTGTTCAATACAAGATTGCCCAGCGTTTTAGAGCAGAGCTAATGCTAGGTTTGATCCATATTGCTGCAGTTGCAGAGGGTGCCCCAGTTCCCCAGCCCAAGACTCAAGTCACTTTAGGATCTTCAATGTTATGCAGTGAAGGGGAGGGATGTGGCTGGGGTTGGGTTCCTATACAGCTAGAAGAATATAAAAAGCAACACACGTATATGTAGACAACATAGAAACTTTTGTTATAGAGGTGAAAACAAGATTCCATATTGATCTGAAATGTCACCATCCAAGAACAAATAGACTTATCACCAATGCAATAAGAAAGAAGAAAATAATCATAATCTTCCATTAGAACACATGCACAATCATTATCTAATTTGAAAAGCAATGGCTCGCATATCTTCAGATTTTAAAATGGTAATGAGCATATAGAAGAATCGAAATCAGCTGAATACTCCAGTCTAAACCAACCAATCCAGAGTGAGAATCTTTTTGGCATTGTGATTGGAACTTCTTTTTCGGAAAAAAGAAAGACCAATATTAGATGTTGAAAATATCAATTTAAAAGTAAAATACAGTTTTGTAGTTTTCAAAATTAAAACATACGAAATTCACCTTAAAAACAAGTTTTATTAACCTATAATTAATATTATCAACATAGTATTTTTCTTTTTAACAACTCAAACAACAATATCAAACAAATTGGTAGCCTTGGTTCTTTCAATTGTAAATGACTTTGCACGTCTTCCACTTCAATCGAGCCAAATGGTAAGACTAAACAGGAATTCAACTTATCCTTGTCAGAACTACCACCTTGTAAAATCATGGTAAACCAACAAACAGAGTATTGAGGTTCATCTTCTATGGTGGCACATAGATTATTAGTGGTAGACATAATTGCTTTCTTCACTAGAGCAGTAAATATCATACTTGCCTCATTAAGTGATGTCCAATTATAGAATCTTTTTGAGGCACATCTTTGTCCAATACCCCATGACTCGATTAACACAGACAAAGGGGAATCATTCAAATTTGGAAATTTAAAAGCTAACTTCGATGCAAATTGAGAACAAATACACCAATAAGTCTAAATAAAAATAACCAAATACCCAAAATTTAAAGGATTTGCAAAATGCCAATAATTCCTAACACTATGATGTTTCGCAGGAATCTTATAAATAGTTGAGTTTGGAATTATTCTCACAAGATTCTAACCTCACCAGCTCACCTACTATTCAATAATCATCAGAGACACCTAATATATTATAACAACAACAAAAAGGGTTTAACTTTAACTACAATTCGAACAAACAAAATTGCATTCAAATTTTTTTCTAAAGTAACTTTGTATTTCAATAGACACTTGAATTATCCAGATGACAAAACTGGTTTTTGAACACCCATTTTCCTGATTGAGAAATAGTGAACTTTTCAAAGGTTAGGAAATTGAAACCAGTAAAAGTGTACCTGCTAAAATATGTTCGTCACGCTCTTCGGCACAAGTTTCGGCCATTGCGTTGCCGTTTTGAATTTGTGGCGGCTACCAATTTCGGAGAATTCAAGTTGAAAACGGTGGCATTCACCTCAGGAGAGTTCAAAACTCGTGGGGCTGGGGCTGTTTGATATTATTTCTAATTTTGGTTTTTATTTTTTTATTAAAATATTTATTTATATTTTAGAAAATAAGTTCATGAAATAAAAAAAAAAAAAAAAAAATTACTTTAATAATTTTATTTTATTAGGACAATCAATTTTCTATTTTAAAATACTACATATTCAAAATAATTTTTTTAAAAAAAATTAAAATTAAAAATTAAAAGCAATAATTATATAACACAGCTAATAAAACTTTTATAGTATCACATATCAGTTTTTGTGTTAATATAATTTTTTAATTTCATTAAAAATAAATCATCCACACTAAATTAAAAAAAATTTACAAATAAAAAAATTATTATTTATATCCTAAGTAAAAAAAATAAAACTATATTTAATAAAAATAAATAAATTCCCTTATCAATTTTAAAAAATAAAACTAACTATATTTAATCATTAACATAGAGAATGGTGTATATTGTGTTAGATGATTTATTTACAAAGACCATACAAATTATTCATGTAAGCACTCATGGCTTATTTTTTTTAATTAATTATTAACTATTAAGAGATGTTTTATATATATATAGTACAATGCAAGCATCATTTACAAGTATTATTTTTTAATTAATTAACGACTTTATTTTGAAAGATAACATACACAAGTGTATACATTTAATAAATATTGGACCGGAATACCCAAAAACATTATCACTTAGTTAAGTGAGAACAAGACAATTACTAATTGAAATTATTAGTGTAATAAAAAAATTAATTCTATTTAAATCAAAATGTTAAAACCAAGATCAATGTTTTCTTTTCTTTTCTTTTTTTTAACGGAACCAAAGCTTGAAAAAAAATTTAGTTATATATAATTTACAATTTTATATTATGAATTAATCGACATCTAAATTATATTAATTATAATATATTTTATAATTTAAATAATTAATTATTTTATTTATCTCATAAAATAATTATTACTTAATATATTTAATATTACAAATTTAGAGCTTAATCAGTCCAAAGACAGTATTATTAAAGCCTATGTTTTTTACAGATGGGATTGGCTTGCAAAGCAGTCCAATTTGAATAATGGACTAGGCCACTTAAGGCTTTCATATTTTTTGCTTTCGCTAGCCACTCTTTGTTTCTGTGATGTATGTACCATTATTATCAAAACTGAACCGATTGATTAGGTAAATTAAGAAAATTAAAAATTAAATTAAATATCAGTCTGATCAATTTTAAAAATTTATTTTCTAAAAATCAATTAAAAAATCAATAAACCAATTGATTAACTGGTGAATCAATCGAATTGGATCGATTTTTCAATTCGAGCGGATCAGATTTAAAAAAAAAATTATTTTTAAAATTATTTTTGATCAAAAATAATAAATATTAAATTATATTTATTTTCATCATATATATAATAAATGTCAAATTATATATACATATATATGTATATCGAATTTTATTTAACTGATTCAACTTCGGTCGAACTTCTGACCCTCTAATTCTTTGCCTACACTGGTTCTTTAACCAATCCAGTTTTAAAAATATTGATATGTACCATGTATATTACTCTTATTTCTTTATCAGTTTTTTTAATAAATATTCTTAAAAATTAAAAATTTAAATAATATTAAATAAATAAATTTTAAAATAAAATAAATAAGTAAAATGTAAAAATTTTAACCTATCATTTAAGATGATAGTGATTGTAATAAAACACAACTCTTATTTTTTTTTTCATATATCTCTTTTTTATATTAATTTATTATTATTTTTCTAACATAATTATTTTACAACTATATTTTATTTTAAACAACCGTTTTAATTATATTTTTATTTCTTTTATAGTATTCGTTAGAAAAATCATATTTATACCCCAAATGATCAAACCAATCATAAATTGGTCTTTATCGAGACAACTCATCTAAAAAAAACTTTGAAACTAATATTACTCTTTCAATTTTATTATTTATATCTTCCTAAAAAAACATTATTTATATCTAAAGAAATAATCTTTTCTCCTTAAAAAATTAATATTTATCCATATATAGACCATCGAAGTCTAAATTAAGAGATTTTCAAAAGATTAATTAAAGGGAGGGGTTAAATACATAGACAAATATTTAGACTACACGAGGAAGAAAATTAGGATAATTATAATAGAATAAATTGCAATAATAGAAAAAATATATATATATAGTTGGAAATATTCCTGCAAACAAACAATGATACAGTATTAATATAAAAAATCTCTAAAATTATGGGTTAATAAAATTTAAATGTATAATGACAAAGAAATTAATGTATTAATTCAATTAATAATTTACCTGTAATTAATTTTTAAAAGATTGAGTTGAGTATTTTGAATCATTTCGAAAATTTATTATAAAATAATTCTTTATGTAAACATGAACATGATCCCATGAAAGATAATACGTCTTATTTGATTTTCTATAAGAATTTTGCGTGGTTAAATTATTTTTATAAAAGTCGCAATATAAATAACTAATATTAAAAAAAAATGAGAATTTTTCATGAAATAATACATTTATTTTCAATCAATCGCACAAGGGTTCGAGACCAAAACTCTTACAAATCAAGATAAACTTTGGGTTGTCCCTATTCGAGTTAATACTATATTTATGCACTAATAATAATATATATTTGTGTGAAATATATAATATATATAATCTAAAGATTTTTTTTCTTTTTCCTTCTGTTCATTTATTTACTATTTTAATGTTTCCTAATGCCCATTCGCACCCTATCAGTATTTTAATGAAAGCAAAATGTCCAGTCAGGACTATTTAATATTGGATAACTTGTTAGATGTGATTGTAAAAAATGAGTAGGTTTGTTGCTTTTGTGGGTAACTTTAACCCCTTAGATGGAGCAAGTCGCTAAAACTAATTTTCAATTGATAAGATATGCTTCATTATGCTTTCATATTTGGCTAATTATGTAATCCTTCTTATGCACAGTATCAAGAATCTTCTTAAAAGTGATTGAATTATCCGTATTTCTCATGGCTATAGGAAGCTAATTTTTGTGCTGATTATTTGGCTCACTATGGAAGGATTCTCGAGTATGGTACCCATTGGCTAGAAGACCTTTCTAGTGATATTCATAGTTGGCTGTTTCATGATGTTTGTAGAGCTTTTTATCCAAGAGTTTGTATAATTTATTTATTTTGTCTTCCTTTTTTCATAAAAAAAAAAGGTTATGTAATCCAATCAAATAGAAAAAAAATAAAAAATAATTAAATTTAATATTATATATATATATATATATTAATTTATTTTTTCTATTATACAATAGAAAAATAATTCAATTAAATTTAAAATAATAATATAATAATAACTAATTCTTATAAAAATGAAAATTATTATAATTAATATTACATAAAATTATAAAAAATATTTTTTATATCATATATTATTGTATGAAAAAATCAACCCATACATTATACTAGTTATTCTTTAATTTTTTTAATATTTAAATAGTTTTACTATTAAAAAAATTAACAAGAGTTAAATTATAATTAAATTAAATATATAATAAATATAAGATATATTATAATTATATTACATAATAAAAAATATATTTATATAAAATAAATAAATTAATACATATTAATTAACAAATATATTAAATAATAATTAAAATAAAATTTCAAATCACAAAAATATATATATTTATATTTTAAGGTACATTAAATTTAATGGGTTTAATTATTTTAAAAAACTAATAGTATAATTTATTAATTAATTAAATTATTTAATAATTATAAATATTAAATTTGAGAAAATACTAACAAAATTTACCCTGAATATAGTGAAAAAAATCTTAAAAGACTTTTGAAAAGTATTGGGTTCAAATTACTTATGTGTACAAGAATTTATTAAAAGAATTTCAAGAATAAAAAGTTGACTTGCTCGATTCGGTAAAATCATTATGATTCAGTCGATTCAGCAGTTATCTGGCTAAGTCATCAATTTTTTAACCAATTTTATGAGATAAATAAAAGAGATGGATCGAACTAACTATTCAATCGATTTTCAATTAAACCAACTAGTCCTATCCAAATTTAATCACAATGAATATCTATTTCACTTTATTCCTTTATTCATTCCATTTACTAAATGAGATGGGATAAATTTAAAATTTTAAATACAAGTCGGGTTTTGATTTAGAGAGTAATGATATAATCTTATTTAAATCCTATTTGATTATATATTATATATATTTTTTAATTTTCAAACGTTATATATATTTAATGTATTATTTTTTAATTTATAATTTTTTTTTATATATAAAAGACAAATTATATATATGTGTGTGTGAAAATTTAATATTAAATAATTATTTTTTAAAAAAATAAATAAAAATAAAATAAAAAAATAAAAAAAGGATATTATCCTCCATAACCAATTCCATTTTATTATCCATTTTGCTCCGTCTTGAAATGGAGCGGATAACAATGTGGATACAAAAATGTAATGGTGAGAGGGGAATGAATAACGATAAACCCGGCCGTTGTCGACCCTAATAAAAGCATTGGAAGATTTTTCTAATTTTCTATATCTAAAGCAAGTGATTGACACCTCACCCCCACTTTCTCCACTAAATTGCCTATCCCTATACTTTTGATCTTTTCAGTATGGGAAGGGTTTACCTAATATCCTTTTTACCACACTAACTAAAAGAAATAATCAACTTTATGAATTTATTTTTTAAATGTAAACTAATTTCATTTTTATCACTCGCTAATTAAAAAAAAAATAATCTACATATCGAAATATAATTTAACGATAAATATATATTTATCTAGATAATAAATCTATAATCAATTTATTTTTTCTAATATTAAAAAAAATATAAAAAAAAACAATTGACTTAATGGTTTTTTTTTTTTTAATGTAAAATCTAATGAGTTTACTAATAAGTTATTTACAAAGATGTCTCATGTGAAAAAGTAAAGCATGTTTATTTTATTAATTAAAATAGTTCAATCATTGTATATTTTTCTTCCTTTTTCCTTTTTTTTTTTTTAAATCGTTTTAATATTTTTCTCTCACAGTTTACATTTAAAATCCAATGGTGGTTGAGTTTTCGGGAACTTCCTTCGCATGATGAGTTTTGCCACATAATGATGTTGCAATTTTTGTTTTTAAACTCATTTTATTTTTACTCAAATATAAATGATTGAATTTGTCAACTGTACTCTATATCACTTTATCATACATATTTATTCAGAAAGAATTATTATATTTTGTCTATTTAAATTCATAAAAAACAACGGATTCATATTGACTTAAAATAAAATTAATATAAAAAATATCTCGTCTATATAACAAATAGTCATGACCCTTAAACTCATTAACTATCAAGGCTCTTTGTTTGGTTTGAATAAACTTGAGAGTTCCTCAAAGAGTAGCTCAAATTCCTGATGAAAATCCTTTAGCTTTAACATAAGTATTTTGCAAGATCTTTTCAGACGGAAAGCTCTAATAATACTTTAATCCTAAAATAATGACTCTTGTCAAAATAAGATGGTGGATATGGTATATTAAAAATATTATCTTTTAATAATACTCAAGTACATGTATGGTAAAAAAGATTGATTGTCTCATTAATTTAGATTTAATACCTCATTTTCATTATTAGGATGCTATTACATATTTAGTCTATTTTCATGTACCGATTTAGTTGAAACACTATAAAATGATAGATTACTCATTCATACAAGTAAAATACCTCTTACTAAAAACTCTTTATAATAATTAGAAGTGAAAATCAAATCGTTTGAATCGATTAAATTAATCAAATCAAATTGAAATCGATGGTTTCATAATTTATTTGGTTTGATTTAGTTTAAAAAATAAAGTAAACTGAAAATTCGATTTAATTTGCGATTTGAGTTTTTTTCAAATTTAAATCGAACCAAACCAAATATATATATATATATATATATTTGATTTTAATTTATATACAATTATATTTTTTTAATCTAATATTAATTTATAATTTAAAAAAGATTATCCATGAAAATTAACTATAAATAAATAAAAAGAGTATAATTTTTGAGAAAAAAAATACAAATTTTGAATGTTTTAGTTAATGGAATAAACAAATTTTGAATTGTATAATATTAAATCATTTTTAAAATTTTTTTTATTATCGATACTATATCAATATTTTTTTTTAATTTATAATAAAATAATGATAATTTATAAAAAAAAAAATTTGTTTGAAACTAATAAATCAAAGGTATTTAAATTGAACCAAAATAGATGATTTGATTATAATGATAATTTAATTTAATTTAAATTTTTTTTAAATTAATTAAATCGAACCAATATCACCCATAAGACCTCTAGGTTTTTTCATCTTAAAACCTACTAATTTAGGCATCAACCGCTCTCGGCAGGGTCAATCCTGAGAATATTTGATATTTTTTTTTTTATCTATCACCTTTATGGCATAGGCTCTCCGTCTCCGCAATGAGGAAATTTCAGCTCATCATTATATACTAAACTTTTTATTAATGATAAAATAAAATTAGTCAAAATTTTATTACCAATGATTTAAAAATATTAAAAAAAAAAACCATTTTTTTCATAATTGAAATTACTGAAAAAAATCATTATGTAGCCTAAAATTTTATATGTTTTAAATAGTGTAATATTTTGGAAAATAATTGATTTTTTTATAAGTTGTAAACTACCACTGACAAATATCTTGTGAATTTTATTTTTGTCATCAATAAAACTCCCCAATATGAGAAAAATTAAAAAATCGAGAGTTCAAGGATTTAAGGCTGATAATCACTGATGTGCTATTAATTTGTAATTGCTCAACTATAAGTCTTTCACAATTAATTTGATAATCAACTTTATTCTCTCCCTCATATTAACAAAATACAATACTACATTTTATGTATTTTTTTTTTCTTTTGAAATAAATTTAATTCTGATTGAAGCTGATCTAAATTTCATCTCTTATTTTATATGCATCTTTATTATCAAATAGTTAACACCAGAAATGACAATATCTTGGTAAATCGGTTCCATCTCACCCTGAAGGAGGGTTAGGAGTGTGGGCGTTGTTGGCTCCTGATGGTGAATAATCACTCAGCTCTAAATCTTGTCTGCCATTACCAAGCTCTGCAATTCTCTGTTTTCCATTTACCAAAAGAAAAGATCAATAAACGAATCAATTTAATTCCATCTTTAGATTATATGATTATATGTAATATTGGTGTATATATATACCTGGTGGATGTTAAGAGAAGATGACAAATCCTGAGCACCATGAAACAGAGCTCTAGCCCCTGTGATTAATTGCAAGAAACAAGAATTAATAGTGATTGCTTATTCAAGAACAGGATAAAAATTAAACAAGATTTGTGTGCAATTTGATGGACTAAAGTTTGTGGGATTACTTGATGTTGCTGAGACAGAATTAAAGAAGATAAGATGAGAAAACACAAGTAGAATTATTAATACTAGTTGATAAAGGGTATTGCTTGTTGCCATTTTTAATTTTAACATCAAAACATAATGATGTTTAATGATAATGCATTATGTTTGTTTGCACATTTTTATATTGCTTTAGCCTTGAGTGGGTTGTTGGAATTTTTAATAAGTCAAAATGTATGGGGAAAACACACTTTTTATATTTGGAAGATTACCTAACTTTGTACATTAGTAGTAAAAATGAAAATATAAATCAAGGATGATTTTGTTACTCCAAATTCTGTTGAAAATAATTTTAATGGCTTTTTAGAGTCTATCTAGCATTGAGTTTGAAATTTATTATTATTTTTTTAAAAAAGCTACATTCTTTATGTTGTTTAGAAAAATAATTTAAAAGTTAAAATTTTGCTATTTTAAAATTTTGTACAACTATAATATGAAGTTCAATTTAAAATAAATTTTATCAATATTTAATCAATATTCTTTACACATATATTTTTTTTCAATGAGAAATTTTTTCATATATATTATTATTTTTGTAATAGTAATGCCAAACATATGTTATAAAACCTTTAAAACTATTTAAAAAAAATAGTAAAATAATGTAACATAAAAGAAAAGAAAAGAAAAAATAGAGTAAATATTCTTGGGATTTTTTCAAAAAAAAAAAAAATTCATTCTTACTATTACAATTTTTTTTTTAAATACTACATACCTAAAAATATTTTTTCAAAATTATAACATATATCAAACATATACTAAAAATTATATTTATGAAATATATAACGGTAAAAGTAAAAAAAAATAAAATAAAAAAAAATCGCATATTTATGTAATTTTTTCCAATATTCTTATAGGGTATGTTTAGATGAGAGATTTGGCTTTTGAATTTTTATTCACTGGTCTTGAGTATTTGATAAATTATTTTTATTGGATTAATGTTTCAAATTCCAATAATATGTAGCTTAAAATTTTTGGATATATTTAATATAACTCTAAATATGTTTTAATATAATCATATATATAATGGACACTTATAGTTGGTCTATATAGGTAAAAGTTTATTAATTGGTAAATTCTAACATATATATATAATGCTAGCTGAAAATAACATGTTTGATATTTTAAACTAAATATCTTAAATGTAATACTTTAAAACAATTGCTTGATATCATAAATCCTAAAAAAAAAGATTCACTAAAATTCTATTAGTCATAAGTTGTTAACTGCTAGCACAAAAATAAGCTTCAAGTCTTCTCCAATAATCTATTCCTAAAAGATAGGGATTTTGATAATAAGTAACATATAAAACAAAAGGATCACTACCCCAAAATGGGTTATTCCTTCTTCTACCATCCATCCATTGAAAAAACAAAAAATTCTTGCATTTTTTTTCTGCCCTCGTTTCAAGATTCTTACTGGATTTAAGTCTTTCGAGTTCTCCAAGCACCTTTTGCTCCAATTGACGTTCTAATTATTCATGACTCATATTAAAATCGAGACTAATTTGAAATTTGTTGATTGATTTCAGTTTCATAATTTTATTTTATATTTTTTTAACCACCTAATATTCAGAAATCTACTGAATTCTAACTAATTCATATTCGAGATAAAATGAACTCACAAAAAAATAAAACTCTCATAATATTTATTTTTTTTGTTCACAAACTTTGAACTCGAGATCTTATTTAAGAAAGATAAATTTTTTATCACTCGAATCAATATCGTTAATTATTTCAATATTATTTTATAAATATATCAATCAAGAAACTTTTTGAAAATAAGTTAATTGATGATAATCAGATCTTATAAAATGGAGTACCATAAACATAATTGGTCTAAAAGATGCATTATTCTCAAAGCAATATGCTTTTTTTTTTACCATGTCTTCTATGATAATTTATTTTTAATTTACTTTATTTGAATTTTTTTCTTTCATCATTACATTAAATAAATTTTTAGTGTTTAATAACGCCATATAATATTAAAAATTAAAATTTTTAGTATTTAATGGTTTTAAATTATTTGGTAATATTAGTCTTAAAATTCTCAGATAAATGTTTAGTGTTTATTTTATTAGTGTTTTTGGGATACTTTAGTTATTTTTTATTAGAATTTGATTTGATTTTAATTGATTTTATAAAGATTTGAGATGATTTTGTTTAGTTTTGAAGTTTGAAATTAAATTTAAGATATGAATATTTTAGTTCAAAAATCAAATAAATTTGAATAAAATTTGCTATCAAAAATTGGTATCCGGTTTTTAAAGGAGGATGACCCAGTTTTTGGACTAAGCACCAGGTTTTCGGAGAAAAATTAACCTGAGACACAGACTCAAAAATTAGTATCCGATAGTGAACTTAATCCAGTTTTTGGATTAGTGACTCAGATTATGAAAGAATTACATAAAAATTGGATACTTATCTTTCAAAATTTCATTTTTCAAGGTGAGGAGAAGGTTGAAAGGTTTTCTAAAGAACCAAAAAAAGGAAAAACTTCAAGAAAATAACTTCAAATGGAGGAGCTAACAATTTTAGATTAAATTTTGTAATAATTAAGAGTTTATTTCTTAACTCTTCTTATTTTTAATTTCATCTATATTGTAGTATGTTGAGTTCTTATTCTATTTCTGACGCAGCATATAAGCGTTCAAATAAGAGTGCGAAACTAAAAAATAGAGAACTGAATATTTTATTAATCAAAAAGCTCCCAAACCCTAGAGTTTTACAAGCTATTTATAGAGAATAAACTTAAGAAAATCCTAAGAGGCTAATTTGGTAATTTATTTTAAAAAGGAAATAAATCACCAAATTTACATCATAATGAAAATAAAAATATTACATAATAACTGTCTTAAAAAAAAACGAACCAACAGATTTTCCTACCTAAATTAAATAAGGAAATAAAAACTGCCAAAACGGAAGTCTAAATGCTGAAATTTGACTTAAAAAGACTGTCAGTCATTGCTTTAGGAATGAGTTTGATTCATTGGGCCGTTTCTTATTGGATTATGGCTGATAAAGGCCCAAAATAAACTGCACTCATAAGGCCAAACGGGCCCTGACCTAACTGGCCCATAAGCTACTTGGGTTTCTGCTTCTGTTTCTTCTTATCTAAGCGGTTTAAGAATTCGAAACAAACACTTTCCACATTAATTTCAATAAAGTTTGAAATTTCTATTTCAATTGAGTTGTTAATTCTTGAATTTAGAATTTAGATGTAGTCAATTAATCATATTTTATGATTAATCATATTTTATGGTCTATACTATGATTGATTGATTATCTTGTATTTCATTAAATTAGTTAATTTATTGATCTAAGATTATAATTATTTGATAATTGGCCATTATTAAATAATATCTAATATGATATATGATAAATCGAGAGAAGAAGTATGTCATTAGTTCATTTGATCAATAATATAAAGGATCGTATTGTTAAAAGATTATATTACACTTTAAAAAATTAAAAATTATTAAAAAACTTAATAAATTTGCATTAACGTAATGATTATGAGAATAAATATAAAATTAATGTATATATTTGTGTAGTTGTTTAAGAGAGAATTATAAATAATTTAGAATAATTAATTCATTAATTATAAAATTTGAATAATCAATTATGAATTAAAAATCATAAAAATTTAATTAACGAAATCTAAATTCTAAATTTGCGTTACAATTTTTGAAATTTTAAATTCATTATATTAATTTTTAAATATTGCTTTAATTTCAATTTCAAAATAAATTTTAATTTTATTTAAATAATAAAAAAATATTTAATTTTAATATTTAATCACATTTTTTTTTTTAAATTATACTTTATTCATTTTATTATTTACGTAAAACGATTAGTGGACTTGTTAACCCACTATAATATTAAATTAAAATCACTTAAAAAAAAGTTATTTTAAAATTATAAGCTTGTGAATATAAATTTAAATTCAAATCAAATTTATTAACTTAAAAAAAAAAAAGAACAAGAAAATATATAAATGCAATAACAATCCATCCCCATAGTTAGATTCCCAAATTAAAATCTTAAGTCTTGATTGATGTACTATTAATATAAAATTTTACTAAACAAACACATCTTTATCCACCCAAAAAAGAAAAAGAAAAAGAAAGTGCAAAATCTTTATTAATAGGCCATTGAGCTAATAATGACATTTGACAGAAGGCCACGTGAAATTAAAGAATTTTTCATGTCTCAATTGATTTCTAACTGGACTTGACTCTAATTATTTTTTCAACAAATATGCTCTTGGCACGCATTTTCACTTTACCAACAACACTTTAATTGAGTACAGTGATGGGAATGGGCGGAGAGTCATCCCATCCCGCTTTAACGGAGAATCTTTATTTCTATCCTCAGTTCACATAAAGGAATAATTTAATCTCGTCTCAATTTTCACGAAAATTTTCATTCTCTAAATATTTCATTTTTCATTTAAATTTTATATTATTAAATTTATATATATTTATAAAATTTATAAACAATAACTAAAAATAAAAATAAATTTATTTAAAAATATTAATAAAATTTAGATATATAGAAGATCAACCAAAAATAATAAAAATAAAAATACATCTAATATATTAAAAATATTATATAATATTATTTAATAAAATATTTAAAAATATTATATAATTAGTAAAATAGAATTAAACTTTTCACTTTTTTATTTTTATAAAAATTATAATATATAAATAATATATATAAGGATATTTAAATAATTATATTAAGTATATTTATATAATTATAATATTGAGTCTTCACGAAAAGGGGATGGAAATTCCTGTGGAGCGAGAAATACACTCTCATCTGTCCCTATTAACGAAAAGAAATATTCTCTATCTTCATCCACATGAAGAAATAAATCAGAAAATTTTCACTCCATTCGAAATAAATTTTTTCGAATAACTAAAATTTTTATTTTCATTATCATCCAAGTAATTATATTGTAAATCATATCTATATTATCATTTTTTTTATTTATATTGAATTGTAATATTTAATTTAATACTTAATATTTATAATTAATATGCTTATTATATATAATAGTAAAATTTATTTACTATTAAAAGATTTTTTGGTGCATGAAAACCAACTCATACTGCCACTTTACTGCTAAAAAAAAATTGTTAATTGTGATAATAAAATGATTTAATTTATAATTGTTTAACATACTAAAAAAAAATAATATTCATAAATTTCAAATCTTACTAATAAATAATATCTCATCTTCTCCTATTAAAAAAAATTTTAAAAAATAGTTTTTATATATTAGTATTTTGGAGAATTTTTTATAAATAAATAGTTTTTTAGTTAATGGTTGATAATATAATGTCCATAGAGATAATATCCTTGTGCTAAGATATGTCGATTAGATTGCCTGATAGAATGGCCAAATTTTATCTAGACAGGCCTAACACTAAAATAGTTTGGTGCCCAAATCCCATACTTTGTTTATTTTTTCTTTTCTGATTTAGCTGCCCAAATTCCAAATACCAGACTTAATATTAACATATAATTTGTTACACATGCAATTAAGAAATACTAATCTCTAAACTATAATCGTCTTGTTGCTAATTAGGAAATCAGAAAACAACCAAATATAAGTACGTGGCCAGCCCAAAACATTTGAACAAGTTAGTAGGTAAGGTGTCTTCCAACCAATGTATGTCTCGAAAATCTAAATAAATAAAATATAGGACACAATATATATTGTTGGATCCATAATTTATTAATGTGTAAATAATTATTAATTTAATACTTATTTTTTATGATAATTTTGGCATTGGTTTCATCCCAAATCCTAAATCAGTGAAGGACAACCACTACAGGAAGGAGAAGCAGCAGCAGCAGCAGTAGAACCAGAAATGAAAACAAACAAACAGAAAATTGTAGAGAGATGCTCCTTCAGCGGTCAACAATAGGCGACACGTGGGGACATTTAATTTGTGGAGGTAACGAATGGTATGGATGTTGTCAGAAACCTTTTCACTTCGCTTTTTGCAGGTAGGACCGTTGAAAAATATGGCAGTAGAGTAGTTATGCAGCATTTGTATATGGTGGGTCACGTGACCACGTGCTTACATGGCAAATGAGGGGCTCTCTCCAGGTTGTATGTTTCCAACTCCCTTACAATAAACTAAGCTTCAAATATTCCTTATCCAAAAATTCTTGCTTACACTTAATTTAAAAATATATCTCATGCACTTACTTACACTAAATTTAGAAATATAACACATATGCTTGATGATATATTTTAATTAATTTAATTTTTTTATTTTTTAATAAAATATATTTTTATTTTTATTTTATTAGATTAATATATCCACTTATTATAGATAAAATTTTTCCACTTATTAAAAATTACAAAATGATTTTATTTAATTATAATATCTAAAAAATTATTAAATATGATGAAAATATGTTGGCCTTATTTATATTGAGAAATCTATATAAAACTACAAATGAATCAAATTATTCACGAGTATCTCGATATTCGAGTCGATAAATACTCGCTTATAAATAATTTAAATTTAAAACTTATTTTAAATCTCAATAAATAAACAAGTTAAATTTGAATAAAGTTAAGCTTGACTTAATAAAGTTTGTAAAAAACTCGATTATAAGTTCGTAAATATATTCGAGAACAACTTAGTTATTATTATTATTATTAGCGTAATAATTTTGGTACTATAAAAAATATATTTTAACACTTTTATAATTTTTTAAATTTAATTTGATTAAAACACATACTCATAATTTTTTTTATATATACACTTTAAATATTTTTAAAAAGAAAATAAATTAAATATTTAATTATATTTTTAATTTTTAATAAAAGTTATTATTTATTAGAATAATTATTACTATATTTTTTTAACAATAAAATATAATACTCATTTATTTAATCTATAAGTTATATATATTTTAATTATTGGACTAATTCAGTAATATAAATATATAAAATATATAGATAAATAATTTGATAATATTATATAATTATTTTTTTTTTCAAAATCAATATTGTATTACATTTTTAGAAAAATAGGTAACTTTTAAATAAGTATTAAATAATGATAATTATATTTTTGTAAAACTAATATAATTTTTATTAAGATTTTGTTAGTATTAAATAATCTAATATTTTAATTTGTTTTAAAAAAAATTATTTAATTAATATTTTTTTGAGATAATGTAATGCTATAAAATTGAATTTGTTTTTACTAATTGAATATTTTTATTTTTATGTCAATTGTAAATATTTTTTGTTATAACCATTTAATTAGAAATGAATATTTAAGAAATAGAGTATTCTGATTAACTATAAACGAATTTTAAAAATTAGTTGAGCTCGAGTTTTAGTCTAACTCAATTATAATTTATTAAAAATGTAACTCTATTATAATTTATATTCAAGTTTTTGATGAACCAAATTAGAACTTGTCTAATAATTACATAAGTCGAGTTTGAATATAATTTTTAAATTTGAGTTGAAACTCGAGTTTGAACTGGAGCTCAAAAAAATAATATCGATTTGAATATGAGCAAATTAAAGTTTGACTCTATTCGATTGTAGTTCTAGATCTATATATGATTGAAGTATAAATATACTCATATATATTCACTTCTATATAAATAAATAAAAGTAAGTTATTATCCTTCCTAATAATTTCAGCTCACCTGGTATTAAAGGTTGTGGGTTGGATTTTCACGCACGGTGATTTTTAATTTATTTAAATATTAATTATTATAATTATGTGATAAATAAGTATTTAATTAAATATTTTTAAATTAGCAATTTGAAAATTTTAATTCTACAATATTACTTTTACTTAATAATTTAAAATATATTTAATTGTAAAAATAAAAAGTATTTGTTTTTAATATATTACTTCAATAATTAATATTTTTTAAGATTTTTAAATTAGCAATTAAAAAAAATAATTATAAAATAGTACCCTTTACTTAATAATTTAAAAATATTCTTTAACAATTATAATTTTATTTAGTTTTGATTTAATTTATCCTTTCAAGCATATATGAAACATAATATTATTTTTTTCCCAGCAAACTTATTTACAAACTTATTTAATTTTAAGTCATATAGTCTTATTTGTGAATAGAAAAATAATGAGGAGAGCATGAACTGTTTGGGAGGCATTTATATTTATTTTCAAAGTTAAATAATGTATCATGGTTTAAATACTATGATGAACATAATATATCAAATGTATTTAGTTAGAATTTCTATAATTTTTGGGCAGTAGCCATTAATTTGATAGATTCTTTATAGTTCAAACTTAAAATATATAACTTCATTAGTTAGCTTATCTT
Source organism: Aleurites moluccanus (assembly GCA_948193065.1). Classification (NCBI taxonomy): domain Eukaryota; kingdom Viridiplantae; phylum Streptophyta; class Magnoliopsida; order Malpighiales; family Euphorbiaceae; genus Aleurites; species Aleurites moluccanus. The sequence continues at coordinate 14,797 of CANXYC011128273.1, read as the reverse complement.
AGAAACAGGAACCAACAAATATGAGGATGGAGGAAAACTCTCACACATATTTCTCACTACTCTAACAAGACTTTTAAACTTTAATTAATTGTAAAATAGAAACAGCAAAATGAATTTCCCAATGGGCCATTTAATATAGGTATGTTCATTTTGTTTTTATAAAGTCATAAATGATTTTTGAAGTTGAGTGTAATTGTATAACATTTACACACATTTGATTTGCAATAATAATCCATATGAATAAGTTTATTAAAATTTAACCTCATTTGAATTAATGGTTGAGAATTAGTATTTCTCATTAGAAATTCAAATTAATAATTGAAATATTTAATGAATTTAATAATTAACGATTCAAAATTATGTCTGAAATATTATAAGTTGAAAATTTTAATTAATTGAATACTAATCGTGTGTGATTAATTATAAGCTAATTATAACGGCTGAAGTAAATAGAAATTATTGTCTCTTCCAAATAAATAAATTTATTTTATACATTAAATCAGTGAGTGATTATATATTTTAATTAATATGACTCTTTTATTTATTTTTATTTAATAAAAAATACCAATATTTTGTTTTGTTTTGTGTGTTTTTATACCATTCAATTAATGAATACACAAAATAAATAAATTTTTAAAATATTTTCATACGATATAATTAAATTAAAAGAGTTTTTTTTTTAAATAATTAAATTAAAAAGACTTAATTTAGTGAAAATTAAAATGTTTACTTATTATCCAAAAAATAATTATTGAAACTAAATAAAACTCTTTTAAATATATCAATCACAAAAAAGTTATGTTTTATCAGCTATTTTTTATTCATATAAGATTGAAGTAATTCAAAATTGATGATGTTTACATTGTAAAATAGGGCATTCAATAAATGGATAGTGTGGTGTGTGGAGTGTGGATTATGAATAAAACGGCAAAAGGGGAAAGCGAGGAATTGAAGAGTAATTGAGAAGAGGAAATCGGGGTGGAGTGGTGACATGGCGCAAAAAAGAGGGGACAATGTAGCACTATCTTTATAAGCGAGAATGGGGAATCAAACAGCTCGAAAGATCTCAACGCCACATAAACTTGTGGCTCACATTACTTCCTTCTTTGCTTACGTGGCTTTCCCCGCCTTTCTTTATTTACCAAGCTATGACTTCTATTTTCTAACTCCTCTTCTCCTTCGATCCATCTCAACATTAAACATTAAACAAGAATGTCTGATTCTGCAATAAAGCTCTTTGGCAAAACCATTCCATTGCCTCTTTATCATCAAAGAGACTTCTCTTCTTCTTCTTCTACTTCTACTTCTACTTCTTCCACTGCTGCTGCTGCTAATCAATCTTGTTTTATACCTGTTGATGATTTTCCTGATAATAATTCACCATCTTCTCTTGAAAATAAGTCTGGGAAAGAACAAGAACCTCGAGAACTGAACAGGGTATGTTTCTCTCTCTCGTTTTTTTTTATAATTGTTGTTATTGAATTCTGTGTGTTCTTATATTGCTTTTAGCATTTGTAAATTTTTTAGAGTAACCCATATTTTAGAATTGTCCATTTTTCTTTATTGGATTGGTTTTTCATCAAATTTATCCCAAGTTTCTCTGTTTCTGTTTGGTGGAATTGTCCATGTATTGACTTCAACTTGATTTTAGGATCCAATTTTTAGTTAAGTTTTAATTCATTTTTGGCATAGGAGCTAGGAAAGTGATGATTATCTCTTATGACTTGTGACTTGTTTAAGTTCATTGCTCGTTTGGCAATTACTGCCCATAATTCTTCAAGATTATTTACTTTACCGTAACTTGAAACATGTTTGTTAAATTATATGTCGATACTAGGAACTCTTTCTGCTTTTTCTCTAACTTCAGGACATTTCAGAGCCACTTTCTAAAAAATACATTTGATTGCCATTATTTTCACGAGTGATCCATAGAACTTAGACTTCAATATTATAGAATCTTGAAAACTTGTAATCTACAACTTTTGTTAGGATCGAAAGATTTATCAAATTCCATAACTTCTTGATAATTTCCAAGATGAGATATTGGTTATTTGTCTAAAATTGAGGTGTACAAACTGATTTAAGTTTCGGTTTCTCTTTTATTGTCCTGTTTCTTATTAGAATAGAGTTCCAAATGAAATAGAATTTTCTTTCTTTCTCGTCGTTTATTTCCTTTTTCTGATTGGAACTTTGATTTGGAAAATTTTAGGAACCTTCAGGAAAAGAAATAACTGGTGATAAACAGGAAGACATTACTACTTCAAATCAGGCAAAAGAAGACTCAAAAGATCCAACAACAACATCATCAGGCATTAATGAAAAACCTGACAGAGAAACTTCACCTCCCCTGAAAAGCTCTTCCAAGAATGGAGAACAAAGTGAGACAAGTATTTCCCAAGAAAAAACTTTGAAAAAACCAGACAAAATACTCCCATGTCCTAGGTGTAATAGCATGGATACAAAATTCTGTTATTATAACAACTACAATGTGAACCAGCCTCGTCATTTCTGCAAGAATTGTCAAAGATACTGGACTGCTGGAGGAACAATGAGGAATGTGCCAGTAGGAGCTGGTCGTCGCAAGAACAAGAGCTCTTCCTCTTCTTCTTCTTCTTCACATTACCGTCATATAATGGTATCAGAAACTCTCAGAACAGCTCAAATTCAAAACCCTTCTTTAGGAAACAACACAACTGTCCTTAACTTTGGTTCAGATTCTCCTCTTTGTGAATCTGTAGCAACTGTACTGAATCTTTCAGAGAAAACTACGAACAATTTTCGAAATGGATACCATAGACCTCAGGCTAACAATGAAGATGATAGGTTAAATGGATCTTCTGTTGCAGCTTCAAATACATCGGAGAAAGTAAGCAATTGTGGTTTGCAAGAACTAGCCACTAAAAATTATCAAGGTTTTGGTTCTCAAGTCCCCTGTTTTCCAGGGCCACCTTGGCCTTATCCAATGGCTGCACCTGCATTTTGCCCTTCAGTATTTCCAGTTTCATTTTATCCAGCGCCACCCTATTGGGGCTGTACTGTCCCGAGTCCTTGGAATTTACAAGCACAATGTATTTCCCCAACTTCTCCACTGGGGAAACATTCAAGAGAAGGTAATATCATAAATTCTGCTGCGAATTCAGAAGACCCTTTATCAAGAGAGAGCAATTGTACAGAAACAAGTATTTTGGTTCCTAAAACATTGAGGATTGATGATCCTAGTGAAGCCGCAAAAAGTTCTATATGGGCAACACTTGGGATTGAAAGAAAAATATCAGATTTCAATGGTGGAGGACTATTTAAGGGGTTTCAATCAAAAACTGAAGACAGAAACTACATTGCTGATAAATCTTCTGCCTTGCAAGCAAACCCAGCTGCCTTTTCGCGGTCTCTCAATTTCCATGAGAGCACCTAATTAAGCAATTCTGACAAATTTAAGCGTAAAAGAAAAAAAAACCCACAAAAAATTATAACCTCTTTTTACCTTGTAGAAGAGCAGAGAGCTATCTCAGCAGAAGCTCCGATGGCTGCCTGCCTTTTTAATCTTCCTCTGTAGCACTATGAACACAAACAGGTGTTTTTGTTTACATATTGTATGTATATATATGTATATATATATGAGAGTGTGAGATATCTAGCTGCTTAATTGAAACAATAATCTTTGGATCTGCCATAAAATTTTCAAAATGTTGAAGAATAAACTTGCCAAAAATCTTATTCAACAGCAGAAAATCTGCTTGCACTTCAATTCTTTTTCTACAGATTCCTACTCTCATTTACAACCTTAAGAGCTTCTTTAATAGATATTTTGCCTCAGGTTTTCCTTCTAGAAGACATATGACCTTTAAAATCTCATATAGAAGTAGCAATTCATGAATTTTCTTAATTTCTATTACAGATCAAAATAAGACATCGGAGTTTATAAAACGCAGAAGTAAACATAAAATTGTATACATACGACTCTTTTCGTAATTCATAAATCACAATGAGTGAGAAGGTTATAGATTGAGACATAACAATCTCATCAGGGATTATTATATTTTCTTTTTTTGGTTAATTTGAAAGAATATCCCAAGCCAAAATTTCATTAGATTTGCATATTTTATAGTGCTAATGCAGTAAAAAAGAAAAAAGAATTTTATCAAATCTTTATCCAAATGTATACCTATCAATAGTCACAGGAACTAATGACTACACTGTGAGAGTTGTCGAGTGTCCGATTATTATATTAAGATTCTACAAAAAATAAATTTCAATTGAAATATTCATAAATTGTTCATATCTATTCAAAAAGTTTAACTTGGAAGCCCCAAAATATATTTTTAATTAGAAGTTAAATATTTTTATTTTTCATTTAAAATTAAAAATTTAATACGCAAAATGTTTTTAAATTCTCAAATTTTATATCCAAATACTCATTACATAAGCTAACATAAAAGGTTAAATTGGAAAATAGTTTTGGAGATGTGAAGCTATTCAAAAATGAATTTAGTCCAACATGTAGATAATGAAATAATTAATGATAATCTAATAAATCTACGTATTATTTATAATATACATTTTATGATTTAAGTTATTAATTATTATATTAATTTTATAAATAATTATTATTTAATAATATTTAATTATTATTAATAATTTATAAGATTAGATTCACTTGAAATTTCTTTTGGAGAAAATGGCATATTCAAAAGATAATAATAATTAAAAAAAAGGTTCTGTAGGCTCTCACTATAACAGATAAACTCGAATATATATATATATATATATATATATATATATATATATATATATATATATATACAAAAGGCCAAGCATCTTTCTTTATCAACCCACAAAGAATCCAAATAACTACTCCAAAAGGTGGAAACACGAGAAAAAAGTTTTCTTTCTCTTACATCTTTTTGCCTGCTTTTTCACTTTCTTTTCATCATTTCATTTTTTCTTTGCTTTTCCTCTCAAAATATAAAATAAAATAAAGTAATAAATCCATAATAATGTCAAAATTATGATATATATATATATATATTCTCTATTTTGCTTGATTGATAAATTAAAATATATTAGATATAGGGTGAAACATACGGATATTTGATTGTTGTTATCAATACCAGCAGACCACCAATCGAACAAAATATTAGTTGTGGGTCCTAAAGCATGTGATACCATCTTCCTAGAGAAATATTAGACCACACATATAATCTTTACTTCTTTTTTTGAGCTTTTTGCTTGGATATGGAGACAAATTTTCTTGTATTTTTCTCTATTAGAATATCTTTTTGTCTCAAGATTATTATCATCATCATCATCATCATCATCGTCAATTAACAAAATAAAATGCTACTCAAAATTAGCGATTTCCAGCATTATTATCTATATACATAAGAATGAAAATTAAATCGATCAAACTGATTTCATTTAATTAAATTTATCAAATTAAATTAAAATTGATAGTTTTAAAATGTATTTAGTTTAGTTTTATTTAAAAAATAAAGTAAACTGAAAGTTTGGTTTAGTTTGTTGTTTAAATATTTTTTCTCTGATTTTAAATAGAACTAAATCTAGGGATGGCAATGGGGTGGAGAATCCCCGTTCTCCGCGGGGATTTGTCTCGAACGGGGTGGAGATTTCTCGATTTGTCTTCCCATGGGGGCGGAGATGGGGAATATTTTTTTCCCCGTTAGCGGGGACAAAGAGTATATTCCCCACCCCATGGGGATCCCCATCCCCGTCTCCATGGGGACCTGTTATTATACTTAGTTAATTATTATATTTATTTAATTATTCTATGTATAAAATTATATTAATTAATAACATATATATATATATATATAAGGAATAATTTGTTCAATAAATAATTTTTATTAGATTGTTGAAATTTATTGAAAGCCCTTATTAGATTAAATTTGTTCAAGTACTCATAATTTAATATATATTGAATTTTTAATGTTTTATTAAAAAATATTACTGAATATTTTTGATGTATTAAAATATTTATATTTTAATTATGTTTGATTAATGTTTTGTGTGTTTGAATTTATTAATATTTTCTAAATAAATTTTTTTATATTTTTAGCTATTATTTATAAATTTTATAAATATAAACAAATTTAGTAATACAAAATTTAAGCTGGGAATAGAGATCCTCACGGGGATGGGGATGGGGATGGGGACTAAATTATCCCCATATGTGAAACGGGGACGGGAATGGGGATTCCCCGCTAAGGCGGGAGTGGGGATGGGGATGGTTCTCCCGCCCCAGCCCCGCCCCATTGCCATCCCTAACTAAATCGAAGTTATATATATATATTATTTTTTTTATCATTATTACAATTAAATATATTTGATTTTATTTTATGTACAACTATATATTTTTTTAACTTAATATTTATTTAGAATTTTAAAAAATATCATTCATAAAAATTAATTAAAAATAAATAATAAAAAATAAATCTTTAAAAAAAAAAGTTTTGAATATGATAACTATTAACATAGATAAATTTTGAGTTGTATAATATTAAATTATTTTTAAAATTTTTTTACTGATATTTTATCAGTGTTTTTTCTTAAATTTATAATAAAATAATAACGATTTATAAAAAAATATTTGATTTGAAATCAACAAATTAAAAGTATTTAAATCAAATTAAATCAAACTAAAATTGATTATTTAATTATAATGATAGTTTGGTTTTAAAAAATTTCAAACTGAAAATATTAATTTAATTTAATAATAATCATTCAAATCAATTAAATCGAATCGATATCATACTAATATATACCTAAAATAAGAATTGATTGATTATGACATTTAAGAGATTATGTTTTAAAATCGAATTATCATATTCAATTTAATTTAATTCCAACTTTGCATGATTGAGACCTCTCCTAAAATCTCTCTCAATTTTGTGGTTATCCTTGGAGAACAACTTCTTTGTTGTGTGTCAACTTCAACTCTTAACTAAGGTTTTTAAATGACTATCCTAAGTAACCTCATAAAATATGTGGAAACCATTGAAACACTATGGAAAGCCCACTAAAAACTACTTTTTATTTATTTATTTTTTGAAAGAAATTTATTTTATAGGTGACCTATTCAGCTTCTCCCCATGTCAACTTCCTAGTATTAATTTTTTTTTTTAATTTTTAAGTGCATATTGATATTGTCAAGAAGTAGCAATAACGTGAAGTTCCATTTACATTAATGTAACTTTTATTTTATCAGACAACTGATAAAGTGAATGACCTCTAAAGTCAAGCTACACCACTCCAAAAAGGGAATGGTTGTTTATTATATTATATCATACTTTTCAAATTGGTATATCTTACCTGCACTTGTTGTATATACTAAATAAATAACATAATAATATTCAGAGAAAAAAAATGATATGAGAATTTTTTCATTTGAGAAAATAGATATAAAAAATTATAATTGACTAAATATATCTTCACATATTAATTTGATATATGAGATAAACATTTATATTAAATATAAATAAATTATTTTTTAATATATATGGCGATAGAGAGCATTGAAGATTAATTAATTAAACATTTAGGTAAAGGATTAAAATTAATTTGTTGGATACAATATATAGGTTAGTGTTTCATCCTCAAAAATATTAATAATAATAAATGTTTCACTCCCTCTCAAGGGGTTAACATTTTATTACTTCAAAAGTTGGGGTGAATTAATGTCACACTAGATAAACTATTAAAATGTTATAAATAGATTTTTATGAACAGGTTTGAATTTAAAAAATATTAAATTTTTAAAAAATTTTATTTCTACCAATTTATAATTTCTTTTATGATCAAACTCAGGAACAAATCTAATTAGGAAATTATAAAATGTAAAATGGTAAAATTAGGCTAAAAGCTGAAAAAATTATCCTCATTGAGATCCAATTGGTATTCTAACACTAACCCCACTCTCTACGATATCGGTTCCCTTACAAAGGCAAGTTTAACTAATGAAAGGGAAGTTTAACTAAGGAACATTTTTATATTTTTCCTTGAATTTTTTAATTTAATGCTTTTGTATTTTATTTTTAATAAACTAAAGTTTATTTTTATTCTCAAGAAAACATCCGGATTGTTAGCAGAATGGTATGAGAAACCAAAAAAGTCTCAAAATTGACTCTCACAACAGTGAATTTATATCTAATGTAAAAAAAAAAAAAAAAGTTTATTTTCATAATTATATTATATAAAATTATGTATATAGTAAAAAAAAAAAAAATTAGTTGCAATACAATATATATAAGTCATTTCTTCAATTTCACTTGATTTAGGATTTATATCTTCCATAAAAAAGAATGGTACAATTGGTCCAATTAGTATTATTATATATTTTATGTAGAAATTCTATTTTAGATAATAAGTTAAATAATTCACAAAAATGACTACCGCTCATATGATATGAAATGGTGTGGCCACTAATTCATGTCTTTAGCATTATATTTATGCACTAAGGTCTTTTGATCATCGAGTCATTTAGAAAATGTTCAAAATCAACCCTACCAGTATTTTATGATTCTCAATTAATTAATGCTTTTGGAAATAAAATCACAAGAAAAAAAATGATTTTTTCGAGGTAAAAATAAAACTTTTGGTGCAACTTTGTTATTAATCCCATTTTGTAATGCAAGAAACAAGTTTTATGTAATTTGGAAACAATTTAGTGAGCATATATTTAAATTACTGTTAAATTTACACTCCATTAAATATCATATTAACAACATTAATTTAATATTTTTTTACTTAATTTTATAATTAATAATTAATAGCTACTTAATTCTAAAATTAATAATTAATAGATAGTGCATACTTTTAACAATATTCTAATAAATAAAATAAATAAAAAATCTTATTACTTTAAATATTTTGATATTTTTATTATCTCTTTATAACATATTTTAATAAATCAAGCGAAACATTTTTTGCAATGAATTTATTTTATTTTATTTTAATTTTAAAGTGAAAATAATTATTATCTTTTTTATGTGAGAAGTGAATGTTTTTAAATTCGCTTTCTAATAAAATTGGGTTGAGGAAGCTGCTATGTATTTTTACACAGTAATTTCTCATGTACTATATTTTGAGGATTTAAAAATTTTATAAAAATTTTTAAAAATTATAATTTAATAGTATTTGATATAATGAATCCAATAATATATTTTCTGTACTAAATAAAAATCAAATTAATAGTAAAAATTATATTATAAATGCATTAAATTTAGACCGTTTGATTTAATACATAAGATTTATATTATATTTTTACTATTCATTTGATTTTTGTTTAGAGAAAAAAAATATGTTATTGAATTTATTATATCAAATTATAATTTTTAAAAATTTTTACAAAAATTTTTAGATCTCCAAAATAAAAAAAATAAAAAATTACTATACAAAAATACACAACAACCTTATCAACCCAATAAAATCATTTTGGACTTGTATGTCTTTATACATCAACTAATATTATTGATTGTAATTTTTAAAAAGCTAAACAATTATTATTTATAAAAATTTTAAATTAAATTTTTTTTGAAAAGTTCATGCTTTTTTACTTAAAAATAATAAATTATCTTATAAAAATAATATTTCAATAAAAAATAAATATTCATATTTATTTTTAATGAACATTCAATATAATAATATTTAATAATAATTTTATTAAATATTTATAATAATCAATTATTAAGTAATAATTATTAATTAATAATTAATAATTATTACGAATTATTAAATTAAATAAAACCTAAATAACCGCTTTTGCAGCAGGTAGGACTATTTATAATTTTATTATAAATATATAAAATTCATATATAAATTAATTGAACGAAGATAATATCAAATATATTAAATAATTTTCCTACGCTGGAAATTTCTACAAACTTTTATAAATAAAATAAAAAGTGATTAATATGAATGGTCAGTACACGGCGTAGGAAACCCCATGACAAGTACTGCATTACGTAATACAGAAGCATCGCAATTTCCTGGAAAATCCTAAAAATCGAGCTTTCACTCCACAATATTTATCGGATTAGACGAGAATATATATTACAAGAAATTGACTCGAAAATCTATGAAACTTTGAAAATGACTACACTGCGAAAATGAAAGAAATTTTAAGTAAAATTTTCAAATTCCATATATATATATATATATATAATCTTTCTTTTCAGACCGCGAACAAGAATTTCTAATGCTTGCGTGCACGCCGACACTTAATTTTCATTGGTTAAAGTTCTCAACTTTTGACATGATGTACTTGAAATTGTAAAATATTCTTAATTTTACATTCACATAATCTCGAGAGTTGGGAACTTAAACCAATGAAAATTAAGTGTCGGCATACAAGCATGCATGAGAAAATCTTATTCAGGATATATATATATATATATATATATATATATATATATATATATATATATATATATATTAAAATCGAATTAATCGTGGATTGAATTAAAAAAATTAAAAATTAAATTAAGAATTAATTTGATTAGTTTTTTTTTATCTGTCTCCAAAGAATTGAATAAAAAATCAGTAAATTAGTCTGTAATAGTGAACCAGTCGAATCATATTAATTTTTTCAATTCAGGTGGATCAATTTTTTTTTATCAAAAAAATTTCATTTTTATCAAGCAAAAACCGCAGCATTTTGAGATAAAATAAATTATAATTTTACCAGACGATAAAATCATGGTTTTATTGCAGGTTATCTTATTACATGAGTAAATGTTTGAGTAAGTAAATATCTATAACTTATTATATATATAACTTTTGATTTAATGTAATTAGATTCACATAATAAGAAATATAACTTTATATAGATTTTTTATTTAGTTATAATTGTATTATATTTATTTTCATCATATATATAACAAGTTTCAAATTATATATATCGATTTTTTTTTCGGTTTAATCAGTCTAATTTCGATCGAACCTCTAATCCTCTACTTTCATCGATTTTTTAATCGGTCCGGTTCTAAAATCATTGATATCGATAGATAAAAATTATTTAGTTATTATTATTATTTTTTAAATTATTTTACTAAATTTCTTATTTATAAATTAATTTTATTTCATTAAATATATATTGATAGATAAATATATCTACTCATTATAAAAGAATTAATATTTATTTATTTATATGAAAGTATTTTTCTTAATAAATTATAGGTATTTATCGAAATTTCAAGTTAATAATTTTAAAATTTCAAGTCAAGAAATTCTACAAAATTAAGAAAATTTAAAGTCAATAATTTTTGTGTATTATATCTTATCTTATATTTTAATATTAGGTATTTTTATAATTATTATAGAATTTAGATTTTATTATTATTATTATTTAGAAAATAAACTAATTCAAGAGCTTAGGACTGACAGGAAAAAAATAATAATAAGACATATTAAGGGTTGTTGGGCTTTGCCTTCCGCCAAAATAATTTTCTCATTGTTATAACTTACATGGTACAACATGCAGCTACGGGTTAATTACTTTTCTAACTAATGATCTTGTTTTCACATTTAGTCCACAAACTATGTTCTCGTTGGCAAGTGAGTGTATTACTACTATTACTGATTGAGATTAATTCTATTATTGCTTGAACAAATTAATTCACACTGTCAAATTCTATAGAGTTTTGAAGTCAAGTTAAGGTAGCATAATTAAAGTATTAAATATAAAACTCTTATCATTAATTAATATAAAATTATTTATTTATTATAATTATATATTTAACATTTCTTTTTCAAATGAGAACTAAATGAGATAATTTGATTAAATTCACTTGACACTTCACAACATATCGATAATCTCTATAAGATTGTATAGAAATATAATTCATACAAAATGAGTTTGAATTTCAATTTCTGATGTTATATTAAATTTTTTTAGCCCTGAAAGTCAAGGTAGAGTAATTGAATTAAACTCAATTGATACTTGACAACATACGATGACCACTGCACAATTCATACGGTATCATAATTCACATGCAACGAGTTCAAATTCTAATTTTAATACCATATCAAATTCTTTTGATCATAGGAGTCAAAGTAAGATAAAGAAAAAATATAGTTAAAATATCAGCTATTGAATTTATAACAAGTTAAATTTTATAATACAAAATGTTTTAAACCATTTAGATTTGATTACCCTCTTTATTATATGTCTTTTATATTTATTAATGTGATATTATTCATAAATTACAATTATATATTTAACAAACCAACAATTTTTTTTTTTAATTTTCTATTAAAGACTCTTGGATTAAAACGAAAATAGCTTTCTTTCTTGTAAATTTCTTAATGTGGACTCATATATGGTCTGTCATTGACAGGACATAAAAGATAAAGATATTGATTGACTAATATATATAATAACTTGATTGACATATACATATGCATCTCCTGGAAAAAAAATTATTTTTTGTCCCCTGCACAATTTCCTGGAAAATTAAGAGAGACAAACAGATATATTACAAACCAAGTCACCCCATAAAACGGCTAATTTATTTGTTGACTTGAAGCCAAAGGAGAGGAAAGGTACTCTTAAATTTAATTTCCTTAGTAAAGAAATCTTCAAAGATTTGGTTACTTTACAAATGGATAAAGTACTAGCAAATGAAATGTCGTAAACTTGGCTCAAAATTCTCCATTTCGACATGAATTCTCTTTTAGGTATTATCTTAGATATGTTCAAGTTTAATTTTCAACCTATGGTAAATTTTTTTATCAACGTAACCAGACACAAGTTTTGGAGTATCAAAGCCAAAGAACATAATGATGACAAAGAAAAGAAACTAATGATAAGTAGAGGAGATATAAAGATGGTGATGGCACGACTAGGAATAATTTGTGACTTATTAGATGGTGATCACAAACTTCAAGAAAGATATGGTGAGAATGAGCTTTCAAGAATATTTGAGGAAGAGCCCAGCGTAGAGGAGTTGAAAGAAGCTTTTGATATTTTCGACGAGAATAAAGATGGTTTTATAGATGGTCAAGACTTGAAAAGAGTTTTGTGTCTGTTAGGCTTCAAGGAAGGGTATGATCAAGTGGAGAAATGTAAAGAGATGATAATGGCAATTAAAAATGATGGAGACGGAAAGATTGATTTTTTTGAGTTTTTGAGATTTATGGAGAAGTGTTTTTGTTGAAACTATCACTTCAAACAACAGGAAAGGAATTTGAATTTAAATCTATTATTCATATTATATATGCTTTTACTGTTGAATTATATGTGTCAATACGGTGTGATTTCTTTCAATATGCATGAACTGTAATCTAAAAAATCTGTTTTTTTTGTCTTCATGATAATTTTATTGCGATTGTTTTTTTTTTCTGTTTAAGAAAATTCTTAAATGTTAAAAGAGGAATAGTGTCAATATTTGAATTCCTTTAGTTTGATTAGATAGTAAACTTACTCATCTATAAAATTAGTATTATTATTTATTTTGAGAATGTGAAAATGGGAGGTTTCGAATTTGAATCTTCTAAATCATAAAATATTTATCATTTTTTTAATAAGAGATATTAGACTATGTCTTCTATTGTATAGCCTATAATATTATTTTAATTCATTACCTTCAATCAATATAAAAAATAAAAATTCTTATTCTCCTAATTTAGACAATATGTTGTACTGAAATTACTTTTAGGGTTATAAAATTATAAATTTAATTCCGAATTTTTTTAAAAAATAATTTAAATTTTAATTAAAATTAAATTAATTTATTAAAAAAATTTCTACAGTAAAACCACGTCTATCTGCAATATATATATATATATGATTCAAAACGTAATTAACTTCTGTTTTCAGAAGTTAGTTTTGTAGAGGAACTCTTACACCACTTCAATAAGACACAATCGTAACTGTTAATTTTAATTCAAAATTTGTAATATTTATCTAATAACATTTAGATGAAATAAAACTGAATAAAAGTAAGTTATCAAGATTATATATATATCCACAAATTTTGTTCCAACCATTAGTTCCCTCCATTATACAAACTATTGTAGGAAATTAAATCTTTATTAAAATCCTAAATCTTCATATTTAATTATCAAGAAAAAGAATTATAGATGCGGAAGCGTACCTGAATCCATATTCAATGATGATGATTCTTCAGAGTTAGGATTTGATATTTCAAATTGATGTGAACTATTTTCTGTAAAGAATAACACGTCTCTGTCAATCCTTTGATGATGGGATATCAAAGAATTAAAATAATTGTTCACATCAGTTGGGGACCATAACCTCACGTTCTTTTTTCTAAACTGCTTTTATTACTTATTTGCTCATCATAAATAAGAAATAAGATCCTAAGAGAATCTACACTTAAAAATAACCTCCCACACTCAATGAGATAATCCAAGCCCATTTAAATTTTATTAGACCACTTTAATTTGGGCCAAACCTCAAAATAGCATATGATATATATATAATTAATATTATTTATATAAATTATACAATATGCATGTCCAATAAATCCTAACAATCTCCCACTTGGACTACATATGTATATATAAATTTTTTTTTTTAAATTATACATCATCCTTATGAACTCAAAAATTGCTATCATTACCAAAATCATCTCTAACCAATTCAGTTTATTAATTATACCAATATAGGATCAAAGCGGTTTTCATTACAATTTATCGTAAATAGACCCATCAATGGTCACACATATTAATATAACTAATGACATGGATCGAGTATGGATGTGTAGCATGAAAATTTCATGTAATGTGATCTTAACATGCCTATTTTCAACTGGTCCAACCT
>CANXYC011128047.1:0-21633 GCA_948193065.1 Aleurites moluccanus | reverse complement strand
CCCCCAAAAGAGGGTAGGCCATCCTAGAGGGTGGCGGCGCCGCCCAAGGAGAGTGGCAACTCCGACCTGACTTCGCTCCGAAGCATTTTTGAATCCATCTGACTGCGAGTTTGGTTTCGGTTTGTGCCGTTCTACTTGGAACAAGTCCGAGGGATGCAAAAAACCAGTGTTCACAGCTGTCCCCATCACAGCTGTCCATCTTGGATGACAGGTGTGATACAGGTGAACTGGGTTGTTCCTGTCTGTTTGGAATGAATGAATGCATTATGATCACATCTTACAGGGTCTGGAGGTATAGGAGTGTAATCTGTCATACTCCGGACAGCTTTCTATTTTTTTTGACATTTTCTTATTTTTGTCATTTTTTGAATTACAGAAGCATCTCAGGTCTAATTTGGGCAAATGATATCTAGATGGACAAAGAAAAATCATACAAACACAGCCGAATGGTCGGCACTTGATTCTGACCTGAACTACTTCGAAAATGCAAGTTTCCTTATTTTTATCTAAGGTTGGGGACATGATGGTCATTTTTAAGATTCTCAAAATCTATAAATAGGGGTGAGTCTTTCTCATTCCCTTCACTCTCACTTTCTCATTTCTCTCTCTCTCTCTCTCTCTCTCTCTAGTTTTTCTCTCTAGAAATCTTCATTCTCTCTTCATGGCTTCATTTTCTAGAAGTGCTGTTAGCATTAGGGGGCACCGCAGCTATGAGGTCCCGCGGGACAATCCTGACCCAGAGAATCTGCTTCAGAAGCCAGAACAACAGGTCTCTTGGGACGGCAGAATAGAGGTATTTTTCAACTCTCCCTCTCTTTAGCTTCTTTTCTTTTTCTTTTTTGTTATTATATATTATTATTATTTATTTTTTTGCTGAGTGAATTTTTTTTTTTAAAGAACACTGCAATTAGGAATAGGGTCGCTAGATCAAATTTGGCTTATCTGGCTTATTCTCTATCAGTCGAAACCCCAGTTAAAATCATGTTAGAGCCCACTGGTTTTGTATCTTTCCTGAGGGTCAAAATGAACCCTAAGAGCAATGTAACTTTGATGAAGGCTCTGGCTGCGCGGTGGTGGGATACTATTAACACTTTTCATTTTCCATGCGGGGAGTTGACAGTTACTCTTCTTGATTTGTCTATGCTGACTAGCTTGCACATCAGGACCCATCATCTGGATCTCTGCTCTGATTGGAGAATCACTTTCACTCATGAAGATATTATCCAGTGTATAGGTCAGGACCCAGCCCGGGATCATATATCAGTACCTCGCACTTGGCTTCAGACTCGGCTGAGGGAGATGGAGCCATTCGCTGATATGCTATTTGATACTGCTATTATAACTAGACTGATGATGTTGATTCTGGTAGGATGCACATTTGGGCACACTCGTCGTGATACTGTTAACCTGAACAGCTTGTCGAGTTTGATAGATATGGCTCAGCTGGGCGAATATGATTGGGATGGCACTATCCTAAGCACCATGTACCAGGAAATATGTGATCTATCTCGGGGAGCTTTCAAATCTTATAGTAGGACTCATTTCATTTGGGAGGTATGGAATATGCATCCTTTGTTAAACTAGAAGGCACCCTTTACACCTTTTCTAAATTTTGAACTAGGAGGTATCCTCTGTACCTCTTCTGAACTTATGCCTAGTCTTTCTGACTCTCTGTTTTCAATGTTTGAAATAGGTCTGGGCTTATGAGTATTTTTTTCGATGTTAGCTCTCACTCTTAGCAACCCTAGGCTGGATGTCTTTCAGGCCGGTATCCTGTAGAATAGGGAATATTGGACCAGCTCTAGTATGCGTGAGTTCAAGACTATCCGATCAATTTTTGGCGGTCTCGACACTTCTCAGGTATCTTCTAGCTTTATCTTATAGACATTTCTTGATTTTCACTCACCAAAACCCTCTTGCAGGTCGTGACGAAACCTTACACATATAAGATGCAGCTGATGCCAGTAGAACTTGACCCAAGTGTCACACTGGCTTGTTCTCGACTATTGCTCCATTTTCCACACAACAAGCTATACTACCTAGGAGAGAGAGTCTGAGTCCAGACTATTGGTAGGTGGGTAGTTCTGGTACATCCACCAGTTGATATGAGGTGGAATTTGGACATACGTGCCCCCTGATGAGGCTTATACCGGTTTTCCCATACATTTGTATGTGACTCATCATGATTACTATGTGATATTCTGTCGTATTCGTCTGATGTGACCTATTAGTGATCCTTATCGACATTTGGGACAGCCATCTGGCGCTACTAGACCTTCTATTGTTTGGCAAAGTCAGGCTCAAAGCATGGGTGAATCGAGAGACCCTTCTTCAGCTGACCCCAGCGCTACTGCTGGGACACAAAATGATCCTGGTCGGGTCGCCTTGGGCCCTAGCTACTGGTTCTTTGAAGACATCTTTTATGTCAATGCTCATGGCGAGATGCAGACATTCCATCTTCCAGATGCAGTTCATCCTCTTACACCAGACTTCCCTGATAACCCTGAGGTATGTTGATGCTTTTTCTCTTGGTTTTGCTTTCGGAAATGATCCTTCAGCTAAGCATCTAATATCTTACTTTTTTTTTTTCTCTTTTTACAAATTACCATAAAGTGGGCTCATCACAACTATCGTGTGGATATAGAATAGAGCTAGCTTTGTTGGGTATGCTAACTTGGCTTGATTTTCAAATTGACCCATCTCGTTCACCGAAGGAACCCTGTCGGCACCGCCAGAGAGATTAGTGGCTTACTTGAGCACCTTTTTTCTTTTCTTGCACTATTCTGATTTTGTTTATTTATGCACTATGATGTACGGATGATGTTTGATGTATGCATGAATTTACGATGTTTTAGCTGACTACCCATGTTACGCATGCAAACTAAAAAATGTCATATAATGCTATGTAAGATTTTTTTTTTTTAGACTGAAAGTGAAATCAAATGTGTTAAAATGCCTAGGAAATGCCAAAGAATTTTGGAAATGTCCTAAAATGTCCCTGGAATCCCAAAAATTCAAAATTTGGCAAAACAAATACGCTAAAAAAGGGCATTGTAGTCGGTATGAAGGGGTGTTGCCGCCCTAGGCTTAAGGCGGCGCCGCACTGGCACCTTCCAGGAGGCTCGATGGTGCCGCCACCACAAAGGGGCGGTGTCTCCCTAAAGTTATGGCAGGCATACATGCCCAAGCCCATTCTGGCTTGATTTTCTATAAATAGGGCCTATTTTCTTCTAAAAAAGTCACTATGACTTTTTTACTTCCACTCAAAATTTTCCATGGAACCCCACTACAGCCACCATATGTTTTGTGGACCAAAAACCTGGACAATGTCGAAAAAATTAATCTGGGAAAATACGAAGGTCAATTCTGTTCTGATTTTGAGGGTTGTGAAAGTGGATTGGGATTTTCTAAAGGCTTGTCTTAAGTTTTGGGATCCTATTGACCATGTATTCCGATTTGGAGAGGGCATGGAGGAAATACGCCCTACTTTCGAGGAATTCAGCTCTATCCTTGAAAATAACCCGAATACTGCTCTAACTGTCCCCGAATACCGGGTTGGATACTTTCACTCTTTCAAGAGGCTCCTAGGCTCTATGGTTATGGGAGACCAAGTCAATCTAACTGCAGTCACGACCGAGTTTCAATACCCAGAAGATGCAGGAGATATGATGGGATAGAAGCACAGGATGACAACCTTGGTTCTGTGTTTGACTGTTGGATGCCTATTCTTCAGCTCACTTGGCTAGGGAGACATTTGAGTGGTGAAGCTAGTTGCTCAGATGGAGCGAGGTTGCACTATTGTTAGTCTGATTTTAGTAGAGACTCTGCAGAGCTTGGATGGAAACTATAGAGTTAAAAGCCTTGGTCTGTTAGCCCAGTCATTTTCCAAGAAGAAATATCTCGTTCTTCCTCCTCTTCTTCTTCTTTCTTTTTTTTTTTAACCCCTTTATTTCTCTTCCAGGTTTGGCTCAAGGATCATCTACAAGTGGTGGCTCCTCTAGATAGGATGCCCTATTTAGCTGCACAATACTGCATGCGAAGGATTCTGATCCGTTTTGGTTCAGAAAAGGAGTGGACTGCCTGGGTTTTAGAGTTGGATTCTGGAGATCTGCTTTGGTACTACTCTTGTTACGGGATTGAATCATTTATCACGATGAGCTACGGGTATAAGATGGTTTACCTGCTGGGCATTTCCATGACCTTATTTTATCAGGGCACCAGAGTCTTAAGGCAGATGGGTCAGTCATAGGGCATCCCAGTAGATGAAGCTGTCTACCCTACTTCTTTGATTACTGATCCTGTTTCTCAGGCCATAATGAATGGCTGGAGGCGGTCGATGCACTCTGTAAGCTCTACTGGCTTATTAGGCAAACTGAAGGATTATGATTCCTGGTTCATGAAGGAGGTATGGCCTATTAAGAAGATCAGGCGAGTAGCCTTGATTACAGAGTTGAAAGCATACACAAAGACTAGGGATATTGAGGCAGATGCAATGACAAGACCAGAAGATACTGAGGTGACCATAAATGATCTAGAGATAAAGGTTGAACCGGATATACTTGTGACTGAAAATAGTGATTCTGATGACTCAGAGGATGTGTATTCTAGGAGAAGACAGGCTTAAAGTCTGCACTCCATCTTTTGGACCATGTTTTAGACTTTTCTTTTTGAAAATATGAACTCTTTTGAATGAAATATAATGGAATTTTATTATTTTGACTTTGATAGACGAGACAGGACACAATTTAATGAAACTAGACACAAAAAGACTAGATTATGACTGATGAAATTCAATTTAAAATAAGGCTTTTTCTTTGCTTTTTTTTTATTTTGTTTTATATTTCTTTTTTTTTTATTACTCTAATTTTTATCTGAGCTACCCTTCCAAGTTTTCAACTTGCCGAGCTGCTCTAATTTTTTTGCCTAAGCCACTTTATTCAGGTTTTCAACTTAGCGAGCACAAGTCAACTAATCTGGGCATAAAATGATAATTCTATTATGCATTGGACTGTACCCAAGGTGGGCTACCTACGTATCTTCATTTGTATTTTTTTTCACATCTAAATTTTCTTTTGGGAGAATCAGGTCCTCATAGTTCTGTTCATATAAAGCATCATGAAATGGAAATTACACAAAGTACCTTTTCAGTTGATCAAGATTACAAGGATTCGAAAATTCATTCTCGTTCAAATCCATGAGTATGACACCTCCACCAGACAGAAAATTTTTGAGCACATATAGACCTGCCTAGTTCAGTCTGAACTTCCCTCTTGGATCATGCACAAGAGCTCTGATTTTCTTCAACACTAATTTGCCCTCTTCTAATCCCCTGTTGGTTACCCTTTTATTGAAATGACAGGCAAGTCTTTATTGATACCCTTAGATTCGATAGAGTGCATCAATCTTTTTTTCATCAATAGCATTTAACTGATCATGATATCCTTTAATCCACTCTGCTTCATTAAGTTGGTTTTCTTGCATAACCTTCGCAGAGCGTATCTGGACTTCAACTAGAAGCATCGCTTCCATCCCGTATACCAGGGAACATGGAGTTGCCCCAATTGGTGTGCGAATGGAGGTTTTATATCCCTATGATGCAATTGGGAGGCGCTCATGCCAGCTTCTATAATTGGTAATCATCTTCTGTAGGATTGGTTTAATGGTTTTGTTCACTACCTTGACTGCTCCATCAGTTTGAGGGCGATAGGGTGAAGATCGATGGTGCTAAATCTTTTCTCTCTTGAGCAGGCTGACTACTTCTGTTTGGAAATGGGAGCCATTATCTGTGACTATCTCAAAAGGCAATCCAAACCGACAAATGATGTTAGTTTGGATAAAATGTGCTACCTTCGTAAAATTTAGCATGTGGTAGGAGACTTCTTCCACCCATTTCATGAAGTAATCTATTGCCACCAGAATATACTCATGTCCATTTGAAGATTTGGGACTGATGCATCCTATGACATCAATACCCCATGTAGCAAAAGGCTAGGGAGTTGCAGTCGAATACAATGAGATAGGACGTCGCTTCTGAAGCTTGGCAAATATATGGCATTTGTAACATCTCTGTACAAACTTAGCATAATCGAAATTCATTGTAAACTAAAAATACCCTAGATTCGTGATTTTTCTAGCCAACGCAAAACCATTCATATGTGGGCATTCGTCGCCGCTATCTACCCATTCCATGATCTGCTGAGCTTCCTCTTCTGTCACACACCTGAGGTGGATGTTATCCCATGCTCTCCTGTATAACACATCACTATTCGGTATGAAATTAATGGTCAATTTCCTTAGGGTCCTCTAGTCTTTGGATGCCCCTTCTAGATACTAGTCATTTTTTAGAAGATTAAATATGTCCTAATACCATGGCTTACCATCGGCTAATTGAACTTGTATACATATTGTATCATAACCTGGTTGCCTTCGCACTTCAATAACCATAGGTCATATAATTTCATTTCCTATCATGTCTATCATAGAGGCGAGAGTTGCCAAAGCATCGGTGAATTGATTCTTGGCTCGAGGTAGATAATGGAAAGATAATTCATGAAAACTTTCTGCTAGATCAGCTACGCGTTGATAGTAAGGAACTAAACGCTCTTCTTTTATCTTCCATTTACCCAAAGCTTATGAAACTATCAAAATAGAGTCCCCATAGACCTTTAGGTAATCAATCCTCATGTTAGTGGCTACCTCTAAACCACATATGCAAGCTTCATATTCTGCTTCATTGTTCGTCGCCTCAAAAGCTAACTTAATGGCCATGGGTAAATGATACCCATCGGGTGTGATGAGTACTATTCCAGCACCATAACCCTTGTTATTGGCTGCTTCATCAAAATATAACTTTTAGACTTTGAGTTCTAACTCTATGACGTCCTCATCTGGAAACTCGGGTTCGAATGGCTCGCCATTTATTAGAGCAGCAGCTAATTGGTAAGCTATCACACTTCCTTTGATAGCCTTTCTTGGAACATATTTGAGATCGAAAGCTGCTAGAACTGCCAACCATCGTGCCATCTTACTGTTAAGAATTGGCTTCTCCATAAGAAATTTTAAGGGGCTCTTATCAGCAAGGACATGACATAACTGCTCAATCTGATTGTACTTGAGCTCATGAGCAAGCATGCGCTTACTCAAATAATAGATGGAATTTTCCTTATGTGAATCCATAACATTTTGAGTGAGCATTGCCCTCATAGCTTCTCTGGTCACAGAAAGCTATAACGGCAAAGGTTTACAGGGCCTAGGCGGTTACAAGACAGGAGGAGTTAGCAAATACTACTTGATCTTTTCAAGAGCTTGCTAACATTCATCATTCCATTCCTTAGGAACTCCTTTCCTTAGTAATTTAAAAATGGGTCCACAAATGTCAGCCAGTTAGGAAATGAACCGACTGATATACTGTAAACATCCTAGAAATCCCATAATCTCTTTCTCTATTTTTGGAGATGGCATTTCTAAGATGGCTCTTGATTTAGCTAGGTCTACTTCTATCCCCGTTTTACTTACCATGTGACCTAGGAACAAACCTGAGGACGCACCAAAAACACACTTTGCTGGATTCAACTTTAGATTGTACTGTCTCAACCTAAGGAAGAAATGCCTTAATGCATTTATGTGTCCTTTTTGCTGTTTTGGACTTGATAACCATGTCATCAATCTATACTTCCATATCCTTATGAATCATGTCAATTTTCTGGCATGTTGCTCCGACATTCTTTAAACCAAAAGGCATGACCTTGTAGCAGTAGGTGCCCCATTCTGTCACAAAGACTATCTTTTCCTTGTCAGGTGGATAGATTTGTATTTGATTATACCCCGCATATAAATCAGTCAAGGAGACTGCCTCAAATCCGGCCATGCGGTCAACTAATAAGTCTAAGTGAGGTAAAAGAAAATCATTTTTTGGACAGGCTTTGTTCAGATCCCTGTAATCCATACACATTCTCACTTTCCTATCCTTCTTGGGCACAGACACTATATTGGCTAGCCATGAAGGGTAAGTGACAGGTTCAATGAAACCGTTCTTCAACAACCTGACAACTTCCTCTTTGATCATGAGAGACCACTTCGCCTTCATCCTCCGTAACTTCTATTTTATAGGCTTCACATTCTCATAGGTCGGAATCTTATGGGCTGCTATGCTTGGATTGATACCCATCATGTCTTCAGGTTGCCAGACAAAATAATCTGAAAATTCTTGAACAATTTTGACTAAAGAAACCTTATCATAGAATGATGATGCAATGAATGTGAATTTCAATTTATAATATGTGCCCAGATTTATTGATTCTTTGTTTTGTTCTTGTATTTCGTTTACTTCTTTTTCTTTTAATGCCTCTTTTAAATTGGATTCATGAAGAGGGAAAAAAGATTAAGGATATAAGAGGAAGATTGAACATTTTCATTGATAACAAAAGCTTCGTCCTCGCAGACTACATTAAAATTAAAAAAAGGACCAAGGAGATCCATTATAGACTCTACAGAGTAAAAAGAAGAAATAAAAAGAAGAAACAGACTCAATAGACTCTGACTCTGACTCTAACTTGGTCGGGAAAGAAAACAAGTTATTAAGGCCGGGAAGCTTCTCAATGTGCCAATTATCAAGTGCATCCAAGGTTGGATGGATAAGCTTAGTGGGG
This sequence comes from Aleurites moluccanus, assembly GCA_948193065.1. NCBI lineage: Eukaryota > Viridiplantae > Streptophyta > Magnoliopsida > Malpighiales > Euphorbiaceae > Aleurites > Aleurites moluccanus. Next base: position 12,985 of record CANXYC011128047.1, on the reverse strand, counting down.
CCTGATTCCAATTCATTTCCAATCATGTGGACTTGCTCAAAGAGAGTAGCCTTAATATTTTCCTCGCAATCTTGCTCTAATAGGAAGATGGGCTCGCAATCCTCCAAATTGAGCCTTATATCAAAGAAAATTTCAAAACCTGGGATTAGCTTTTTAGTTACAGGGCAAAACCAAGGTTTTGAAATAGGGAAAGTCCTCTCCTTTTTTTATAAAATGTCCATTTAAGGTTTTGAAATTGGGGCGCATCTTCCAGTCATAGGTCTCACCTTTTCTCTTAGCCTCGGCTCTCCTTTTAGCTTCTATCTCAACCTCCTTGAGATCCTTTTTGGTAGGCTTATAACCAAGTCCAAAAGGTGGGTTTGCTACTGGGTACTTGTTGAAAGAGGTTATTCCCTGTTGTTTCCTCCCAGGACCTAAACCAGGGAAGTAATTCATTTTCTTTAAGATGTTAGCCACAACTATATTTCCAAAAGGATCGAAATCAAAGGGGACTGACTCTTTATCTCTTTCTTGTTCAATGAACTGGATGGTGTCAAAAGAGAAACCAGACAAAGGGACAATGTTCGGGTTGGGCTAAATTCCCAAAACAAGTGCAGAGTTGGGACCTCACTTTTACCTTGTATGTTATCCTTGATAGTTACCACAACAGTCCTGTGAGGCATTTTAAGCTTTTGGTGTAAGGAGGATAGGAATGCTCTCGCCTCATGGATCCAAGGCTTTCCAAGGAGGAGATTAAAATAAGCGGGCACATCAACCACTTGGAAAAGGATTGAAGCAGTAATTGGTCCGATTGTCACATCAAGAGTTGCCACACCCAAAACTTCTCTTTTGGTATTATCATATGCCCTCACAATCTGGTTGGAGGTAGTAAAATCTGTAAACAACTTGCAACTTTCAACGAACAAACATTCAGGGCCGACCCATTATCTATCAAAACCATTGGGACTATCTTCCCTCGGGTCATCACTGTTATGTATAGTGCATCATTATGATTTCCTCCTCCTTTAAGTAAATCATGATCTGTGAAGAAGATGGAAGCCACCTTGGTCGAGCTAGTGAGTGAGGCAACCAAGGCTTCAAGAGAAATGTTGATTGGGGTTTGGCATTGATTCAACGCCTTACAAAGAGCTTGGCGATGTGGGAAGGATGATTGGATGAGACTCCAAATGGAGATGCTAGCTTGGGTTTTCTTCAATTGTTTAAGGATAGCATCCTCTTCAGGCTCATTATTTATCTTTTCTATGGGAGGGGGAACATGCTGAACAGGTTGTTGGATTGATGAACTAGGTTGGTAGACTCTCCCACTTCTGGTCATTGCATTTATCTCTTCCATAAAGTCATTCAGGTCCAGAACACAACAAAAATCATCATTTGTTCAAATCAAAGAGGTCATATCAAGTTCTGTGTCCGAAGAGTGAAGGACATTGACATTGGCCTGATGGTTTGGGAGAGGATTAGTGGTGATGTTGGGTCTGGCCTTTGGTGGAATAATATCACGGTTGTCCACCAGGTCTTGGATCTTATGTCTCAAGGCCTTGCATATGTCTGTTTTATGCCCCGTAGTTTGATGATACTCACAATATTCATTTACATTCTAATTTTTAGGCAAGGGGTTTAGGGGTGCTCTGGGTTCTAAAGGCTATAGCATATTTGATTCCAAAGCCTTCTTATAAACCACGACTAAAGGCATGCCCAAATCAGAGAAAGACCTCCTTTCTAGTCTCATGGGAGGATGATTAGAAATAGTAGCAACTTCCTTACCTTTCTGATTTGAGGGGGTATTGTGGCCATAGTAGGTGTTTTTTCTATACCTTGAACTAGAGGATTCTTCTTTGATTTGCCCGTTTTGGATCAGATCCTCTATCTTCGAAGCAGTGGCAATAAGAGATTTGAAATCTGGCAAGTACTGGGTTTGGAGATAAGTCTGATAACTTGGGAGGAGATTCTTGATAATTATATCAATTTGCTCTTGCTAAGTGGGCTTGTTCATCATTTGGGCTGTTTTAGCCCTCCATCTTGTGAAGAAAAGGGAGAAAGACTTCCTTTGTTATTGTTTGGTGGTCTCCAAATCCCTTATGGTGATGTCCACCTTGATATTTTAATGATATTGCTTAATAAAGGCATTGCAAATATCATCCCAAGTTTTCTTAAAATTGGTGTCGAAGTCAACAAACCATCTTATTGCAGCACCTGTGAGCGACTGCTGGAACAACTGAGCAAGGAGCTCATTGTCCACCCCCAATGGATTCATGGCTCCCACATACATCTTTAAATGGGTTTTTGGGAAGTGGTGCCACCAAATTTGTCCATGCTAGGCATCTTGAATTTTGGAGGAACCCTAGCATTCGGAAAAAGAGTAAGAGCATCAACATCAATGAGATCCTCATGCTTCTTGATGTTCTTAAGAAACCTTTCCATAGCTTTGAATTTTTCCATGAACTTCTTGGTTTCAGTCAGGTTGTAGCTTTCTCCTCCATGAAAAAGATTCAGGGAGGAGGATAGAGATGTTCGACCATTCAGATTGATAGTTGGGGGAATGACAATTTCTAGAGCTTTTCCACTATTTGTCGGATCAATAATAGGATTAAGAGAAAGGGATGAAGATACATTAAGAGTATCGGCTTGATGAGTACTTGATCCTTGGCCCATCATTATTTTTACCTCAGCATGGATGGATTGGCACTGTGTATCAGGGGCATGGTCTAAAGGAACATGAAAGTTATCCTCTTACTTCTTAAGTAAGGTAGTAAAAATGTTTCCATGGTGTCCATACCGGGTGCTGTGCTTTTTATTTGTACCTTCCAAAAGAAACATTCTAAATCAGGTCATAGTGGTCCTAAACAATGGTGGGAAGAAAGACCTAGCCTGAGTGAGGTTTGAAAGATGATGGGTGATTAAACAGGTTCAAAGATTTTGGGCTTTGGTTTGACAACTGACTTCATTGGTTCTTAGTCCATAAATACATGAATGCATAGTTATGCATATGTATGAAGAAAATTGGTTCATGATAACAGCTTAACATTATCATGGTTCATGGGACCTAAGGTCCAAGTTCTACTATCCATTTATTATGAAGGTTAGGTGGTTTGGTTTAAAGGGTATCCATCACACTAGAGTAGTGATATACCTAACCACATGTGAAATAATGAGTTTCGCGTGAGTCCAACAGTACAACTGCTCATTACACTTCAAAAAGGATTTGAAGATTCGTCGTGGGGTGGATGCTTTCGCTATCTCCTAACATATTCAAAGAGAATTGTTGGATCAATGCTACTCGCTATCCAAAGGTTGAATTTCGTAACTGGTGATGTAGTGATGAATGAAAATCAAAGTTAAACTAAAAGCCAAGTAAAAAGTCACTTTTGAAAATATTTTCAACTAATTGATAGTCCTCTTTAACTTTTGAAAAAGTTTGTCCCCAGTGGATTCGCTAGCTGTGAGGTCTCACCCAAGCACTCTCATCCACAGAGATCGGATGCTCATTTTGGGACGATTTCTTACGAAGGAGGCGACCTTAGCGCCTTTTGCAAATGATTTTGATTTTTTGAAGTCGCCACCTTAAGTTATTTTTATTAGAAAAATTTAAGGTAAAAACCCATTTTGATTTCAATTTTATCCCAAAGGAAATAAAGTGTACTAGTCTTTGAAACCAAAGAGGATTCGAGGACTAGATTTTTGGTTGAACTTGGCTTCTAATTTTAACCTTCATTTAAAATATTTTTGTGAGCAATTTAAAGGATGAGATATAAAGATGCATGAGCAAGTAAGTGAATGAACGCAAGCGATGAAATAAAGCAGTAAAGTATTTAAGAGAGCAATAATTAAATTATTATAATTCAGAAATCCTAAACTAGGGGATATCATCTTTAGCCCTTATGAGTTATAGGTTGATCACACATTCCCCAAAAATCTGAACATGATTTTATTCAATAAACAAAGTAAAAGGAAAAAGATGGTTTTTAACATTTTTGGGTTTGAAGCTCTTAGATAGCCTGCCTGCGTATCCCGTTGAATAGGAATAAAAACCCGCGCAATTTTTCCTTCTTGCGAAGAAGGGTTGATTTTATGCTCAATTTATCATGTTTTGAGTTCTTTATTTTGATGCTTATCAAAATAAGAAAAGTTAGGAGATAATACCTTCTCTCTTGCTCCTTGGGGAGGAGGCGGTCAGATTGCCCTTCCAAATCGAAGTTCCACCTTGGCTTGATTTGAAGCACGAGAAGATGGTCGAATTGCCTTTTATCTGACAATTAAAAAAAAAAAGCAAATCAACAGAGTGATTTTATATTAAAAATGATTTTGAGGCTCCACACGCCTTGGGTTTGGTCCTTCTTTAGCTCAAAGACAACTAAAGAAAATGGGCTCCACACACCCTAAAAAGTTATTCTTTAAACTCAAAGAGTTAAAGAAATAAGAAAAATAGGTATATGAGGGAGAAGAGAGTGAAATCTTAGAAGGAAAAATCAACTTCAAGAGATTTTAGAGCCATTTTCTAGTTGAAGGGGGTCAATTATTTATAGGCAAACTGGTGCCACCAGAAGGGGGGGTGGCGCCGCCGAGGCTTCTGATGCCATGGGCTGAGAGGGGGGGGGGGTAGCTTTGGTAAGGAGCCATTCTGCCACCCCCAAGAGAGGGTGGTGCCTCCCTAGGGAGGTGGCGGTGCCGCTCAATGGGGTCGGCAGCGCCAATCGAAGGGGTCAGCGATAGCTCTAGCAATGAGCCATGCTGCTGCCCCTAAGAGAGGGCGGTGCCGCCCTAGAGGGGTAGCGGAGCTGCCAAAGAAGAGTGGCAGCTCCGACCCGACTTCGCTTTGACGCGTTTCTGAGTCCGTCCGAGTGCAGGTTTGGTTTTGGTTTGTGTCGTTCAACTTGGCATGAGTCCGAGGGGTGCAAAAAATCAGTATTTACACCTGTCAAGGCGATAACTCTATCAAATCACATCAGAATCAATATAATCAATAAACACATCAATAGATACTATTTCATAATAATGGCATCACCAAGTATTAATAACTCATCATCAATCAATTCAATGAGCAATAAAATCAATAGGATATCAATAACAATTGATTATACAATGACCAAAGGTCTAGCAACCAATAGTGGGATCAAACATAAGTTGGTCATTTACAGACAAAAAGTTGACGCAATTGGCATGCCATTGTTGCTAGCGACGATGGCATTCAAATCGTTGGCCTATGGATTTTTGAGCTAGGCATTTTATCGAATACATTTTGTGCAACAATGAAATGACATTTTGGCAAGGTTTTAGTACAACATTGACATTGCCCCAAATATCAATAAATACACACATTGTAAGCAATTCCATAGGCATTATATACTCATCAATAAGCAATATTAAATGGATCAAATTGGCTTAGGAAAAACAAGTCAAAATGAAGCAAAAATCAAAGGCAATTTGCCCTAATGTGGTTCGGCCACTTTGACCTTTTTGCATATGAATTCCAATTGACATTTTAATACTTTAGGCATAACATATGATGCATAAAAGACTCACCTAACACTTCAAATCACCTAACAAAATTGGTTTGCCACTAATTTCTTCAAATTCCTCAAAGTAGGCAAAATGTGTAATTTTCTTTAATTGAATTTTCTACAACAATTCAACCATCAATTACTCATCTATTAACTTATTCTATACTCAATTTACATACACTAATCCAATTTCACAAAATCAAATCATACAACTTAGGTTTAGGATTTCAAAATTGGACAAAAATACTATATGCATCAATTGATGCAATTAAAGACATTACCCAATCTAAGTAACGTCTAATAACCTTAAATCAAACATAAAATCAAACAAAACATCAATTTACCTCAAAATGATTCTTTGACCGAAATTACTTAGTGCTTTGTTCCTGAAATTTTCTTGTTTTCTATAGTTGCAAATGGATGGAGGATGAAAAATATGTAGTTTATTTCAAGTTTCCATGGATTTGCCTTAACAAAAGTTGAAAAAAATCAATGGAAATGGAAGAGCAAATTTCGAACAAAGGAAGAGAGAAAATCGCCAAAAATTTGCTAAGTGTGGCTTATATAGTAAGACACATTTGGCAAATTTCACTTTGGTCCTTAAACTTTCCTTAAATAGTGCTTTTGCCACATTTTCTTTCGGTAATTTATTTTGATAATTTCGTCGAGATTTGAATTTCAAAGTGAATATTCAAACATCTTATTTTTATTAATACTTTATAATAAAAATAGTTTCAGAGCCGTTCTGAAACTCAGACAGTCCAAATTCTATTATACCCCTAAAGTTTCATTTATTTACAGTTTTATCATTGCTTACTATTTCAGTGTTCGTAAACATTTTTCACCTCTTTCTTTTTACTGTATTTACATATACATACACATAATCATTTATCCCTTAGTTAGAATCAGAAATTCATTTGTCAACAGGGCTGCTATTTTTGCGACAGTGATATCGACACCGATATTTTCCGGAAAAGTTTTTCATTTTCTTTCTAACTTAGTTTCTAAAATTATCTTTAGTCATTTCAATAATTTCAAACCATATACTGAGAACTTTAATCATAAAAACATGGTAATCTTTTCTAGGGTATTACATTATACCTTCCTTCGTCCTCGAATTTAAAATACATATATATATATATCAAAGTTGGAACAGGAATGGATACTTGTCTTTCATATCCTGCTCGCTTTCCCATGTGCACTCTTCCATCAACTGATTCTTCCATAGCACTTTAACCATTGGGATTTCTTTGTTTCTCAGTTGCCTGACTTGTCTATCTACAATTTTCACTGGTAGCTGCTCAAATGATAAGTCTTCATTAACCCCAATATCTTGTACCTCCAATACATGCGATGGATCAGATACATATTTCTTTAGCATAGAAATATGGAACACTGGATGAATATGGCTTAAATTTGGTGGAAGAGCCAATCTGTAAGTCACATTGACAATCTTATCAAGTATCTCAAATGGGCCTACAAATCTAGGTGACAACTTTCCTTTCTTCCCAAATCTCATAACACCTCTCATTGATGAGATTTTAAGAAAGACATGGTCACCAACTGTAAAATAAACATCCTTCCGCTTTGGATCAACTCTTTTGTCTGATGAAAGCGGTCTTCATCCGATCTCTAATAATAGGCACATTTTCTACTGTTTCCTTTATCAATTATGGTCCCTCTATTTGTTTCTCCTCTGGTTCCACTCAACACACTGGAGATCTACATTTCCTACCATACAATGCTTCATAAGGAGCCATTTCAATAAAAGAATGGTAACTATTATTATAGGAGAATTCTATCAGTGGCAAATACTAATCCCAGTTACCTTTAAAATTCATAACACATAATCTCAACATATCTTCCAAAGACTGGATAGTCCTCTCTGATTGTTCATCGATCTGTGGATAGAAAGATGTACTGAACATTAATTGGGTACCCATAGCTTCCTGGAACTTTTGCCAAAATCGAAAGGTAAACTGCGTACCCTTATCAAATATGATCATAACTGGCACTCCATGAAGTCGTACAATCTTGTCCACTTATAACTGTGCATACTGAGTTGCAGAGTAAGTAGTCTTTACTTCTAGGAAATGAGCAGACTTTGTCAATCGATCTATAATAACCCATATGGAATCATAACCCCGTGTAGTCCTCGGTAAACCGACTACAAAATCTACAATAATCTGCTCCCATTTTCACTCTGGTAACTCAATCTCCTGAAGCAAGCCAGACGATTTCTGATGCTCAAAATTAACCTGCTAATAGGCTAAACATATAGAAACAAATCGAGCTACATGCCTCTTTATACCAGACCACCAATACACATCTCTCATATCATGATACATCTTGGTAATTTCAGGATGTACACTATATGATGAATAGTGAGCCTCTCTCATAATATGATCTCGTAGGCCATTAATGTCGAGTACACTTATCCGCTTCCCACATTTCAATACATCATTCTCTACTGTGAACTCTGTTGCCTTACCATTTAGAACATCACCCTTCAGCTTCAATAGATATGGATCCCTATCCTGTGCCCCCTTAATATCATCAATCAATAGTGGCTTAACTCGAAATTGGGCTATCAAAGCCTGGTTTCAATCCAGGGAACCCAAATCTAACTCTACACCCATATTAGCTAACTCCTTCATCTCACGGATCAAAGGTCTCCTAACAACCGAGATGTGAGCTAGACTGCCCATAGATTTTCAGCTCAATGCATTAGCTACTACATTAGCTTTGTCCAAATGGTAAAGGATTCCACAATCATAATCCTTTAGCAATTCAACCTATCTGCGCTGCCGGAGGTTCAAATCCTTATGCTGAAGTATATACTGCAAACTCTTGTGATTAGTATATATCTCGCATTTAGACCCATACAAATAATGCCTCCATATCTTTAGTGCAAATACTACTGTTTCCATCTCTAAGTCATATGTCGGATAGTTTCCCTCATGCTTCTTTAACTGTCGAGAAGCATAAACAATCACTCTCCAAAGCTGCATCAAAACACATCCCAATCCAATTCGGGCAGCATCACAGTACACTATAAACTTCTCATCCTCTGATGGAAATGTTAACACTAGAGCACTAGTGGGGTAAGACTTCAAAGTCTGAAAACTGCTCTCACACTCATCAGTCCACAGATATCTCTCCTGCTTCCGAGTAAGCTTAGTCAACGGAGCAACAATTCTGAAGAAATCCTTCACAAATCTCCTGTAGTATCCTACCATACTAAGGAAACTACGGATCTCAAAAACACTAGAAGGCTGAGGCTAATTTGCAATTGCTTCAACCTTCTGAGGATCTACCATAATATCATCCTTACAAATCACATGACCAAGGAAACACACTTCAGTTAGCCAGAACTGACATTTAGACAACTTAGCATACAATTGATGCTCTCGAAGTGTCTTCAGTACAATCCTCAGATGTTTTGTATGCTCCTCCTCACTTCTAGAATAGATAAGAATGTCATCAATGAACACTATGATAAACTTATTCAAGAATGGCTTAAACACTCTATTTATCATATCCATAAATGCCGCTAGTACATTAGTCAATCCGAATGGCAACACTAGAAACTCATAATGTCCATATCGAGTCTTGAAAGCAGTCTTAGGTACATTTCCCTTCTTAATTTTCAATTGGTGATACCCAGATCTCAAGTCAATCTTAGAGAAATGACTGGCACCCTACAACTGATCAAATAGATCATCAATTCGTGGTAACGGATATCTATTCTTCACTGCCATTTTGTTCAGCTATCTATAATCAATGCACATCCTCAGAAAGCCATCTTTCTTTTTCACAAACAAGACTGGAGCACCCCACGAAGAACTGCTAGATCTAATAAATCCTCTATCCAATAACTTTTACAATTGCACCTTTAATTCTTTCAACTCTGCTGGTGCCATTCTGTACGGAGGAATGGATATCTGATCGGTGCCTGAATACACCTTAATCTCAAACTCTATCTCCGTATCTGGGGGTAATCCTGACAATTCTTCAGGGAAGTCATCAGAGAATTTCTGAACCACTGATATCTTATCAATATCTACAGAAATCTTATACACATCAATTACATGGGCCAGGTATACTGAACAACCTTTCCCTATCATCCTTCTAGCCTAGATAGCAGAAACAAAACTGATTCTGAACTCCCGTTGATCACCTAGGAATTTAAATTTAGGCTGCCCCTCAGGCTGAAATTTAACCCTCTTTCTATAACAATCAATAACTACTCGATGTGTCGTTAGCATACCAAAGATCACACCAAGCTCTAACACAGGCAGTTTAATCAAATCAGCACGCAAAATGTTATCATCTATCTTAATCACACAATCAGGGTAATAATAATCCACTTCTATACTCTCCCCCATAGGTGTAGCTATCTTTAGAGGCACATTCAATAATTGTCTATCTTTATTTAACTTAAGTGCAAACTGAGGTGAAACAAATGAATGTGTAGCACCAGAGTCAAATAAAGCATCAATAATCTCATTCTGTATCAAAATAGCACATGTAACCACATAGCCAGATCCTTGTGCCTCCTGAGTGTTCATAACAAAAACTCACCCCTGGCCTCTGCCGTTAGGGCCTGACTGTTGCTTAAGGCCTACCCTCTGCCTCTGCCCCTACCAGAAGCCTCTCTGGCAACATTTTGACTTATCTGAACAGTAGGCTGAGAAACTGTAGCAGATGGCTGCTGATCAACCCACAAGGGATAACTGCTAATAAAATGACCATGTTGCCCATATTTCAGGCAAGCACCTGACTGTCATTGACACTCCCCTCTGTGCCTTCTACTATAAAAACTACAAGTAGGCACATATGTATAGCAAGTCTAGAGGAACCTTCAGAATAAAAAGGTGCAGACTGCACTGGAGGTCCTCTACTCTGTGTCCTCCTCCTCTGACTGCCAGATAGAGGTCTCTGATCAAACCTGGGTACTGGCTCAATCTGTATAGGATGAGAGCTGTTGTCCTCCCTCATACTCTATGATCTGGGTCCTCCCTTCCTCTTTCGATCCATCTTCTCTCTCTCTGACTTGTATTTTTCTTCTATCTGATTAGCTTTATCAATGATGGTAGTCAGAGATGTGAACTCAGTAGTCAGTAGGACATTATGCAATGAGGCATGCAAACCCCTCCTAAACCTGGTAATCAAATATGCCTCAGTAGGAGCAATCTGTATAGCATACCTACTCAATATGATAAAATTCTAGGCATACTCCTCAACTGATCTGATACCCTGCTCAAGCTGCTCAAACTGTATCAAATTCCTAGTCTTTACTCCTTCTGTCAGGAACTCATCAATCAATCCCTATCTAAACTCAACCCAAGTAGGAGGATGATCACCATACAATCTGGGCTCCATTCGTCGAGAAAACCATATCCAGGCTTTCCCCTTTAGCAATAAACCCACTAACTCTACTACCCTGAGATCAGAACAAGGTAGTCTCCTAACTACTTTCTCAACCTGCTCAAGAAAATCATTCGGCTCATCGCCTCTATCGCCTCTAAACTCTGGCAGGTTTAGTTTCAGAAAGCTAAATATAGAAACTCTGCCCTCATCAATAACTCGGCGAGCTCCCTGCACAATAGGCTTTCCAAGGACCACAGCTGGCTGTACAGGAGCTGGAGCAACATGTACTGCAGCAGGTGCAATAGGAGGTGGCACTGATGCTAGCACTGGAGGTGGCAATACATTTGGTCGTTCTCGCCTCAAATTTGCTAGTTCCCTATATCCTCTAGGGGTCATCAATCCTCTCTGTCTCCTCTGTAGTCTATCAGGATCTCGATGGTCCTTCGAAAATAGAAAATTCTCTGACCAGAGACTTATTAGAGGCTACCTCTGTCTCTCTGGTATCCCTATCTCTGTCGTTAGACATCTCTGTAAATTGTCAAAAAATAGAGCACATATTCAGTATATTACAGATACACAGAATACTTATACGCATACTTGACGAATTCAATAAAATACAATACAGGAATTCCTATGCTTCATGGTCTACTTAACTCTACCCATACTATACTTAGTTACTATTCCTCTGTAATCTAGTTACTATTCCTTTGTAACCTAGTTACTATTCATCTATAACATATGCTCTGATATCTGTAATCCAGAGCTCTGATATTGGTAACCTAGTGCTCTGATATCTGTAAACCTAGGCTCTGATATCTGTAACCCAGAGCTCTGATATCTATAACCCAGAGCTCTGATATCTGTAACCTATGCTCTGACACCACCTTTGTCATGACCCGATCTTGCGGGCCACGACGGTCCTAGGGTGCGAGAAATGCCAGAGGCGACCGGCACCCGTAAAACCCTTCAATCACATCAATGTAATCTCATACTATATCAATATCACAATGGAATCATCTATTAACATCAATTACATATCAATCTATAGTTATATAAGCACTTTCATTCTGTTACTCTGTCATTCATTCTGTTACTTTCTGTAATTTCCATAATCTTATACATTTATACTCCAAAATATCCATACATACATGTTCATAAGCTAACTATACCATACATAACCCATAGAGCAGTTAGGATATGAACATACAAAATAATACAGTGTTAAATAATTACACTGATATAAAAACTGCAAAATCCACAGAGAGTCAAAATGCAGGGATATTTGCCTCCTACTCTGTACCTGGAGAGGAAAACAGTGAGAGGGTGAGTATATATGATACTCAATAAATCTAATATGCATCAACCAATAAAATAGGTAATGGAACATCAATAAACAATAGGTATATGAGATAAATAAATCAATTTGCTCAAAATATCTAGATACAGAGTCAAGTACATAATATAACTATAAAGTCAGTACTCATATCAAGGAAGATATATCAAATGGATAAGATAGATAATGACAGATATAGAGCCATACCCATAGAAATGTGTCAAGCACAAATCGATCTCATATCAATAAACATAAGACGGATCAAGTTTTATGACTAGGAATGATATCCCTTCCTAGCTAGGACATTATAACAATACATTGTGCACAATGCCGACAGTATGTACTTACTACCCTATCAGGGCGGCAACTCTGTCAAATCACATCAGAATCAATAGAATAAATAAACACATCAATAGATACTATTTCACAATAATGACATCACCAAGTATCAATAACTCATCATCAATCAATTCAATGAGCAATAGAATCAATAGGATATCAATAACAATTGATTATAGGGATAAGGTACAATTTTGATCATGCCGTTTAACCCTAGGAGTACATTAACTTTTAATATTTTTCGAGATATAATTTTGACCCTAACGTTATTAAAATCTATAATTTTGACCCTTTGACCGTTGACTTTTCTCCCTGGGCCCCACAAGGATTAAAAAAGTAATTGACAAATTACAATTTAGTCTCTAAAATTTTATTTATTTACAAAAAAGTATTTTTTTAAATTAAAAATATAAAAAAATAAAATAAATTAATAACTAAATAAAAA
>CANXYC011128031.1:0-12891 GCA_948193065.1 Aleurites moluccanus | reverse complement strand
ACAAAAATTAAGGCCTTGAAAAGGGCAATTAATGAATTAGAAAGCAATTATTAACAATGGCAATATATTTGGGACACATAAGGTGGGATTAAGGTAAATGAAATAAACTTGGACAATTAAGAAACAATGTAGGCTCAATTGAAGAAAGATGTATATATGTTACTCACCTAGATAATCAAAAAAGCAAAAGGAAACTCCTTCTTTATCTAACACAAGCAAAATGGTTGCTCTCTATCATCCTTTTCCTTCCCTTTATTCTTGAAAGCTATAACACATAAAGGTTAAATTTAGAATTCTATTCATGATACATTTATATTAAATAAACTTAATACAAGAATTTCCTTATAGTTCTTCCATTATGTTTTGGTTTTCCTCAATTTTCACTTCTGGCAGCCTTGACTAAAATGGCTATATTTGGAGTTTTACTTATCCAATTGTTATAATTCTTTTTCCTAATGAAATTAAACATATAGGGTTCCAATATTTCCAAAAATTAAGTAGTTCTGGATGCTACAAAATTTATAGTGAATTTTCAAACTTTACACTTCAATCCTGCTAACTACTCTAAAAATCTTATCCAGCAGACTCTACTTTTTCTATTGTAACTACCTCTATACACATTAAAATCCTATTCTGTTTCCGCAGGATTTTATTTAAGATGCAAAGAAACAACTTTTGTGTTTTGAGATTTTTCTAATTCAGACAGTAAGGGTTTCAAATTTAGAGAATGCAGGGGTTACATATTTCTGAGTTTAGTTCTGAGTTCGGTTCTGAGTCAGTAGCACTTAGGTTCACATATCTGTTAAGTTACTTAATATTTTGTAGAGATGTTTCACAGACACTTAGTTAAGATACAAAGCTATAACTTTTATATTTTGAGTATTTTCAAATGACTTCATTAAGGTCACGTAATGGCTGCTCCAATATTCTGTTCATGCTCAGGATTTTTACTATTTTCAGAATTTCAGAACTTCTCTATTACCTACATGCTTTTCTTACTTCATTTTAACTTCTATTATTTATTTACTTATAAATTCTAGCATATCATATTTCTACCAAAATCCCAGTTTAGCTTTCTATTAGTTCATAAAGATAATAATTTTATTTGCAAATTAAACAAAGGAATAGCTAGAGGAGATTAAGGTACTTACCTTGTTTTGGTAGAACTTCTCTAACTCCTATGAATTCCACGATAAGAACACCACTTTTATCTTGCTTCCCTTCACCCCTCAACTTCACAAACTCTTTACTTCCATCACTACATCACTTTAGAGTTAAAGCTACCTTAATTGAATGAGAAAAATAAGAGATTTGGAGGCTTAAAGTTAAAGAATTTTGGGAGGGAGAATTGGTTGAGAGGTTTGACCACCACTCCAAGATGGGCACAAATTTTCCTTTCATTTTCTTATATAAATTTTCATTTCATTTTTTAACCAATAGATGAATAGATAAATAATTAAAAAAAATCAATGGAATTATGACATAAGCAAGGTGATTTCATAATTCCTAATTAAATTCATTTTATTATTTTTATGGCAAATAATTTATACAAATGTAGGAACTTAACTTGTGATGAAGAAGACTTGGTGATGGAGCTCTCCACATGGCCGGCCCTTCCAAGCATCTAAAATTAACTTTTGTGACCTTTTAATTATGTTTAATTAAGCTAATTAATCCTTACTTTGTTAATTGTTATAATTTTGCCATTTCTCTTATATCTATTTCACTTTATTCACTTCTATTTCATTATTAAGCACTCTATAATAGTTCTAATGTATTGAACATATTTTTATTTAAGTCATTAATCTCTAAGGTTGACATAAGAAAAAGAAAATCATAATTTAGATTTTTCTACAATTTATTAAAAATCTTTTACTAAGTATTGCTCGGTTGGAGTTTCGTTGGAAGTTTTCTTTTATTTTTACTTATTATAATTCTTCTCTTTTTATTGACTACTATAATTCCCTAGATTGCTTTAGGGTTCTATTTGAGTTTTCCCTAATCATATATAGCATATACCCTTTCAAGAATTTTAAAAAAAAATTCCACCCAATTTACGTTTTCGAAGCTCTTCCAATAATTGCATATAGAAAACATGTCGAGTCATCATCAGTTGCAACACAGGAACCTAGTCAATTTATGGATCATCCTAGGCAATCTAATTGGGATTTAGCTCTTCATGTTCTTAAATATCTCAAGGGTTGTCCCTCTGCAGGTTTATCCTTTTCCTATTCCAATGATTTTCAATTAACAGCCTACTCAGATGCGGACTGGGCAGCTTGCTCAATAACTAGGAGGTTTGTTTTTGCTTTTTGTATTTTTCTTGATTAGTCTCTTATCTCATGGAAAACCAAGAAACATGCCACTTATAACACCCTAGACAGTGGTACAGTAGACAGTATGAATATAGAGAATCATAGTGATAAGAATAATATTAATTTAAGAATAATGTTAATTTAAGAATAAATAGGCTAAAATAGACACCAAGGAATACAGAGAAAAATTCAAGAACAATTTCCACAGAAGAATTTTAAGAACAAAATATATAGTGTTAATAGTAGCGGTTTTTTATTATGTTTTTAAAGGAGTTCTTTATTTAAAATTTATTGTGGATACCTAAAGTTGGACCCTATAGTATTAAGAAAAAATAATTTGAGGATTTATTTGATGTTAGGAAGGTAAATTGATAGATAGTATTTTAAGTACAAGTCAAAAAAAAATATCAGAGATAATTATATAGTTTGAAGAATTAATTATGTATCGAATCTAGAGTTATTTAATATAGATACATGGATAACTAAAGAAATAAAATAGTGCTATTTAGTAGTAAAAAAGAAAGGATGAAAAAGTGATTGGAATGATAGAAAAATAATAGTGCCAAAATCATAAATAATAGTAACTGTAGGGGTAATTTCGTAAACACGCTGTCTAGGTTACATAATTGAACCAAAAGTAATTTTAAATGATAGAATAGCCCAAAATAAGTTATCTTATTCCCCATAGTGAATATTGATTCTCGGCAGAATGAACATAATAAATTATAGAAAATTTTGGGGTAAAATTTCAAATAAGAAAAATTATGGGCCAAATTGCAATTATCAAAAGATGTGGGGACCACAAGTAAAATTATGTATTGAGAAACAAGGATGGCCATCCCAAATAAAGATTATTTTATATAAAGTGACAAATCATCCATTTTCTAGAATTTTCTACAAATCTCTCCAAATTTCAAGATTTCTTTGTGAAATTGGTCTATAAAAGGAAGGTGGTGGATGGCCATTTACATTATTTTAGCCCAATCACAAGAAGGAAGAACAATCAAAAATAATTTACATTCATTTCATAGAAACCAACCAAAGTTAGATGGAAAATTGATGAGGGGAAAAAGATCAAAGGAGAAAATAGATGGAAAATTGATATTCAAGTAATTTGGAAGGGCAAGAGGATGGAATTTCAATGTTTTAATATGAAGTATGATTCTTAAACTTAGTCTTTTAATTGTATTTAAGAGTATTATAGTTTAATTAAGTAGAGAACTGGTTGAATTGAGCTATTAAATATAAAAATGAAATAGGATTTATAAGGGTTCTGAAATTTGTTTTAAAGCAGTAATTTGTAGCTAGTATTTCGAAATTTTAATGAATGAATTTGAGGATGCTTAAAACATGAAAGTTGTTGATAAATATATTAATTAGATGACTGTAAAATAAATTGAAGAAATTCTAAGTGAGAAGAGAGTTATTAGGCAAAAATTGTGACTGACTCGAAATCAGGGTTTCAGGGAAAATGATATTGTTTAATATTGATTATGATATAATATGAAAAAAATTTAGAAGTGTCATGTATAATTATTAAATTTTGGAGTTGAGGACATAAAGTTGGTAAACAATTGGGAGTGTATTTCTTGTAGGTTGAGAAATTGATAAAATATGATTTGATGCTATTAATACTGAGAATTAGATTGAATTTATAAACAAAACTCTGGCGAAATTTTCATAGAATAAATAACTAATAAATATAAATTAAATATCAATAAATGGTTTGAATATAAATGACTATATTAAATAATGTTAACGGGTTATACGGGTATCTGGTGACTTTAAATTTACCTGTGCCCTAGGACCGTTATGTCCAAAAAATGGAATGTGACACTACTATTTCTAAGTCCTCTCCTAAGGTAGAATATCAAAGATTGGCTCAAATAGTTTGTGAGCTTCAGTACCTTTCTTACTTGTTAATGGATTTCCAAGTTCCACTTCACTTGCCTATTCCTCTTTACTGTGACAACAAGGCTGCTCTTCACATTATTGTCAATCCTATTTTCCATGAGCGCACCAAGTATATAGATATTGATTGCCATATAATGAGAGACAAGTCTAAAGAAGGCTTCATTCATCCTCAACTTGTCTCCACTCATTTGCAGCTAGTTGATCTCTTTACAAAGTCCCTTAGTCATTCTGCTCACAATGGTTTTCTCTCCAAGATGGGACTGCTGTTTCATTAGTTTGTATATAGTGGCATACTTATAAATATTCAGTTGGTAAAGTTGTAAATATATAGATAGTTTGTTAGGGTTTGTTATAAGCACAGGGCAATTTAGTTTTTTACAGTTGATGTATATAAAGAAAACTGATGTACATTTGTTGGTTCTAGATAATAAGATTAAAAGTATATTTTACAGATTTTCTCACTAGAACCCTAGGTTTCTTTCTCAAATATTCATAACATGTATACTGGAGATGTGTATACCAAGACAAAGAATATTTTTTACAAAAAGTTCATAAAAATAGTGATTAAATACATTAATTATTATTACGAATTTATTTTTTTAAAGCTAAAGACAATTTCTTTTTTCATTTCTTAGTCTATATAGTCATTTGTGTAATTGAATTACATTTGGGTACATTGATAAAAAAAAAAATTATAATATACAATTGTAAAAATAAACAATTAATTAAACGGCCAAAAATTAAATTATTTTTTAACTTATTATATTATATTATCAGTTTAACTTTTAAATTTAGACTACAATTAATTAGACTCTTTTATTTTATAAATTTGATTAATTGATTCTTTAATTTGATTATTAGTAGTTTATTAAATTCACAAAATTGGATAATTCAATTAATTCTTATCAAAATTTAAAAATTAAACTAATAGTATAATATAATAAGTTCTAAGGTTAATTTCATTGTTACTATAAAATTTAATATGAAATTATTATTATTATTATTATTATTATTATTATTATTATAGTTCTAGGGTAATTGCAACTAAGTTTTTAAATTGGTATAAAATTGATAAAAATATATATAATTGTAAAAACATATAAAATTTAAATAAATGGTTTTGGAAAGGAGCTTGGACAATCCAAAATCACCCACATGAGCAGTCATTTCATTATCAAGTAGAATATTACTTGGTTTCGAGTTACAATGGATGACCGGTGCTTCACAATCATCATGAAGATATTGCAATGCAAATGACACATTAATTATAATGCGCAGTCTCTGAAGAAAGTTCAAATTCTGCACCTGATTATTCCCTTTGCCTTCTTGATGCAGCCATGTGTCCAAACTTCATTCTCCATGAAATCAAACAATAGCGCTTTGAAGTCAATGCTGGAGCAGTATGTCAAAATCTTTAACAGATTCTGATGTCTGATGTTTCTCAATGCCCTGCCCTCAGCTATGAAGCTCTTGGAAGCTCCATGTTGTAGAAGGTTGAGTACATTTACAGCAACTAACTTCCCCATCCCAATCAAGAATTCCTCTGTATACTAAGCAAAAACCACCTTCTCCAATTAAGTTGTCTGAAGAAAATTCATTTTTGGTATTTTTTTTTTTTTTTTTTTTTTACATTTTGTATTGGTAGAAAATTTATTTTTAGGTGTCGTTTAAGCTATTGTCATAATTATAATTTCTTTCATTTTTTGATAAATTATTATATTAGACTCTTAGGATTTTTTGATTCAATTTCCTATATTTTTTTTGTAAGTCATAAGATTTAAGACAGTCTATATTTTAATAAAAATATCTCTTTCAATTTGAAAATTATTTCAAATTTTTAATATTTTTAAAAGGATTAATTACTTTGAGGTTTATGTGTTTTTTTAAAATATATTAAATAATTTTTACATTTCTAAAAATACATTCCCTTTATTGTTTTACTAATTTACTTCCGTTAAAAAATAAGTTCATTCAATCTACTCCCTTTTGGCAATTTAAGTACTGTTAAAAGACATTATTGCCCTCTCTCATGGCTGGATTTTGTTTTCCTATTGGATCCAAAACTTCTAATTCAATTAATTTTTTAATTTTTTCACGTCACCTAAAATTTCTCAAAAATTATCATACTTAAAATCCAGTTTTAAAATGGTTAAATTACACATATTGTACTTGAACTTACCTTTCAATTCATCGTTATCCCTAAATTTTGATTTGTTATCTAAAAATTCTCCGACTTCAATTTAATAACACCGATTGTCCTTTTCAACGATTTCCGTCAATTCCTCAAACGGAAATATAACATGGTTTTCATTTATCATTTTTAATATTATTTTATAATTTTTTAGAAGCACATCAGACTAACACACATTCCATCAAGTTTTTCACGTGCTTTTTTTTTTTCTTTACTCTCTTCTCTTGATAGAGCTATCCAGAACTTCCTCTTCTCCAAAAAACCCCACTACTGCTTCCTCCTGTACACTTTACCAATCCCCTCAATCTCATTGATTTCGGCTCAAGTTGTAGGATAATCTCCCTTTTCCCTACTCATTCAAATGCACTACTAGTGTTTCCTGCAATTCCTTTTTCTTAGCCGAACAAGAAACTCAAAATCCCCTCAGCCAAAATCACATGTCTCGGCCAAAATCCCTTTTCTCGGCTAAATTCCTTCAATCCCTTTTCTCAGTCGAACATGAAACTCAAAATCTCCTTTGATGCGATCATGTGCTCGATTATTTATAAGTTAGAGATATTATCCAAAACTCAAATCTTACCGTTCAAACATGATACCAATAATTTGACTACCATGAATGCAGCGTTCTCAGCTTAAGAACTCTTATGTGGATGGCTGGGTAGTGGATGGTATAAATGGGTACAAGGCACATGGATTTGTGGGTTTCAATTTGAGGGCGGTGGCTGATGTTGGCCACATACTCTCCCATCTTTTTTTTGTTCTCTCTCTCTCTTTCATTCATTTTCTTTGCCTTTCAGAATTAACTTTGTTTTTAATTTAATCAATTTTACTTCAGATACTGTAAAGTTTATTGCTTTTTCCTCTTTTCATTTTTTATCTTACCATTACAGTGTATGTGAGGCAATTCAATTTTCTAGATCTTTTTCTTTTTGAGGAATTTGGTTCTTTGAAGGGACTCCAAACTCAGTGAAAGGTAGTGGGCGCTGGGTCGACTTGCCCATCATGTCCGTTGAAGAGAGAGGTGCCGGTACGGTGGTAGATTTATGGATCTTATTTGTTTCTTTTCTTTGTAGAGTAGGTACTGCTATCATGGTGATAAAATCAAATTGAGGCTGACAGAACATGCCATAGCAAGACAAAACATGCTTGAGAGGCGGTGAGATTATACCGTTGTGAACATGGAAATTACGAATAGAAGAGAAATCTCTCTCAAGTAGTGTGGTGCTTATGTTCTTGAGTGATTTGAAAGTGTGACTCTTGGCTTCAATTTTGGAGGTGGATTTAGAGAATCGTAAGGCTACTATTATTTTTATCTAGTGACGATGATGAAGGAGAGTAGTAGTTGTTTAGCTTCATGTTTGATTCAAAACAAAACTAAATTACATAAATTGGATGGAAACCTGAATCACTCTGTGTTTTACTTTGGGTGGTGGTTGGGTGAGGTAAGAAGATACTGATGTGGAGTTTTAGGAGTAGGAAAAAAGGTTTAAAGCTATTAAAAACAAGACACATCATATTTCCATATGAGGAATTGACAGAAACCGTTGAAAAGGGCAATCGGTGTTATTAAATCGAAGTCGGAGGATTTTTAGGCGATAAATCGAAATTTAAGAATAACGATGAATTAAAAGATAAATAAGACAATGGGTGTAATTTAGCCGTTTTAAAACAGATAAGTCAAAACAGCAATCTCTCAATTTATAAACCCATAAAGAAAAAGTATTTTCAATGAAGTGATAAAAATTAAAAACTATTTCGACAAAGCCCATAAATGGAAAACGGCAATATTATCGTTGAATCCAATTTGAGCGGCACAAGCATATTCATATCCCATTTGAAAATTTAAAACTCTTGACCTGATCTATCTAAAATTTTTATAAACTTAGTATTTTGATCCATCAGAAAATCTAAATTTCCCAAAATCAAGTTATATTTACTTATTGATATTATGGTTTTTCAATTAAATTTTTTACTTAAATTGAATTATATATTTATTTTGTACCTATATGAAAAAATTTTAATTTTCGATCCATTCAGAATTAATTTCTTAATTTCATCCATGTATTTAATGTATATTGAAATTATCACACTGTGAAAAAAATTAAACAATTAAATATTTTTCACTTGAAGAAAAAATATATTTATATTGTACAGTGGCGGAGCCACATATAGGGTAAAAAAAAATTATGTATATATATATATTATATCAATTTGTGATAATTTTGAATTTATTTGAGTGCTCCTCTTAAACCTCAAAAATTAATGTTATAACACTTATTTATTAAATTCAACAAATATAAATGGATAATCTACTAATTAAAGACACTTGAATCTAAAAAAAAAAAAAAGCCTTCTACTCAATCACATAAATAAATATTTATGAGTAGTCTGCAGCTATTGACGACCACGCGATCATTAAAAAAAAAAAAAAAAAAAAAAATTTAACCAATTTATTCATCAATTATACATTTTTGTTTTGTTTATTTGTTTTTATTCCCACTCCTCTTAACTCATGGTCCATTACTCCTTTTTTTAAAAATTTTTTTTTACTCTTTTTATTCTTATTTCTTTCATTTTCAATGACAACTAAATTCTATGAAATTTCATTATTAAAACTAAATTTCATATATATTTTTCCTATATAATCTATCAGATTTTTAATATTGTTATTTTGATAATGCTTTTTTCTTAAATATTTAATATGAGATAACTTAGAGTTGGATCAAGAATTAGATTTATTTTCTATTTATTATTTTTTGGAATTCATGTATTTATATTAAAATTGAATTAAGAATTAAATTATTTGTTTGTGTATATATTCTATCAATTTAATTTTTTAATATATTTTAATTTTTAATTTTTATATTAAAAATATAATATAAATGGGTATCCCGTAACTCCGGAGTCCTGGATCAGCCATTGATATTGTGTTTGATAAAATAAACATAGAATTCATTTTATTTTTTATATTTTTTATACTAATATATTGATATATCAACCATCACAATCAGAGTCTTTACAATATATTCTGATTTTAATTTTAAATTGAAATAAATGGACTTTTGTTCATGAGAAACAATTCAGTAAGCAAAACTTCAGGTTTGTTAATTAATTGAAGAGTGGATGTTTCTAAGTTTACGCCAATTAATAACTCTTCCTTTATAAATTCAATGGGATTCTGAAATGCCATATACTACACCCCTGCAATTCAATCCACATAAAAGTAGTTTTCAGTGTCATAAAAATTTAAATATCATAGAAATTGCCAAATGTTACATGTATGTTATAGAATATCAATAAAAATTATTCATACCTCTTATAATAATGTTCTCATTTGTCTGACAATCCACGATGAAAAGCATCCATAATAACATTTAATTTTCTTGCAACATCCTTCATATTCATACGTTCTCCTGCTTGTTCTGCTGAACATGCAAGTCCAATTTCAAGGATTGATACAATGCATTTTTTTACATTATTATCCCCCAGCAATTCAAGTTTTGGATCCATAACTTGCATGACTTGTCCTGTAATCTTAGCTTTAACAAAATTGTGGAGATTCAATCCACTTGTGAACATTTCATCAGCTGGTTTCTTTCCTGTAAACATCTCCAACAAAATGATACCGAAGCTATACACATCTCCAGATGTTGTTACTTCACTGCCTATTCCGTACTCTATAATAAATAAGTGAAAACAACTATTAAATGATCATTGAGTTAACTATTCCATTTAGAGACAAACTGATAATGTTATATGAATCCATTAAAACTCAATAAGAAGTACGAAATGTTTTACCCGGAGCAATGTAGCCGATTGTTCCCTTTATCCCAATTGATGAGCTAGTCTGGCCCTGAGAAGAATTATTAATGGTTTTGGAAAGGAGCTTGGACAATCCAAAATCACCCACATGAGCAGTCATTTCATTATCAAGCAGAATATTACTTGGTTTCAAGTCGCAATGGATGACCGGTACTTCACAATCATCATGAAGATATTGCAATGCATATGACACATCAATTGCAATTTGCAGTCTCTGAAGCAAGTTCAAATTCTGTACCTGATTATTACCATTATCTTCTTGATGCAGCCATGTGTCCAAACTTCCATTCTCCATGAAATCAAATACTAGCGCTTTGAAGTCATTGCCTTTGAAATCAATGCTGGAGCAGTATGTCAAAATCTTTACCAGATTCCGATGTCTGATGTTTCTCAATGCCTTGCACTCGGCTATGAAGCTCTTGGAAGCTCCATGTTGTTGAAGGTTGAGTACCTTTACAGCAACTAACTTCCCCCCATCCCGATCAAGAATTCCTCTGTATACTAAGCCAAAACCACCTTGTCCAATTAAGTTGTCTGAAGAAAATCCCCCAGTTGATTGCAAGAGTTCATTGTATGAAATTTGGGGAAACCAATCCATAATAAATGGTGTGGAAGATGGATTCTTTCTTGACTTCCGCCAATAGAAAACACATAGTAAGGATGATATAATCAAGAGAAACAAAAATGAAGTAATGGTTGTTGTAAGGATTATGACAGTGTGAGACCTTTTGTGGTTTCTCTGTTTGACAGGGCATGCTAGTAGTTTCAATTCTGAGATACCGCCACAAAGATTTTTATTTCCAGCAACTGAAAATGCACTTGCATTGCCGAAGACTCCTTTTATTGATACTTCACCCTCAAGATTATTGAAAGAGAGATTCAAATATTGCAAAAATAAAAGCTTCTCTAGTCCTTTCGGAATACTTCCTGTTAAATTGTTGCTTGACAAGTCCAAACCTTGAAGAGCTTTTAAGGAAGCAATTGATGGAGGAATGTTTCCTTGGAGGAAGTTGCCCTGCATATTAAGGGTTTCTAGGCTCAAACAATCACTTAATTTTTCAGGAATATTCCCAGACAATTTGTTGTGAGAGACATCCAATGCATTGATATTTTTCAGTTTGCCAATTTCTAGGGGCAGAGGACCCATTAGTGAGTTATGTGATAAGTTGAGAATAATTGATAAAGATGGAAGATTAAAAATCTGTTTGGGTATGGTGCCAATCAATTTATTTTGTGCAATGTCCATGTATTGCAGACTTTGGCAATTTCCAAGACTTGAGGTTATAGTTCCTTCTAATTGGTTATCATATAAATAAAGGTAAGACAACTGGGTCATGTTACCTAGAATTAATGGGATTTCCCCAGACAGTACATTTCCAGACAAAGACAATGCTTGCAGCTTTTGAAGCTTCCCAAAAGAAATGGGAATGGTACCAGAAAAAAGGTTGAGCTCCATGCCTATTGCAAACAAATTAACGAGATTCCCAACTTCTTCTGGAATTTTACCCAATATTTGATTGCCTCCAAGTATTAATCTATTAAGGTTTGTTGAGAAATTGCCAATCAATCTAGGTAAGACACCACCAAAATTATTAATAGCAAAAGCTATTGCTTCTAGATTAGTACAGTTCGACAAAGATATAAGAAAACTCAAATCTTCACTTTTATTGCTCCCAAGAAAATTTTGCTGCAAATTAAGCCACCGAAGAACTTGTAGTTGTCCAAAATTCGTTGGAACTTGTCCTATGAAATCGTTGTCAGAAAGGTCAAGGAGATCAAGCTGAGAAGCATTGGTGAATGAAACTGGAATACTACCATAAAACTGATTTACGGCGATGCCAAATTGTTGTAATTTAGGGAGAGTATTGCCTATGTTTTCTGGAAGACTCCCTTTCAATTGATTCATAGTAGCAAAAAAGATAGTGATGGATGAGATATTGAAAAGGGATAAAGGTATTTTACCAGTCAGATAATTTTCAGCAATCGAGAATTGAGTTATCCTTTTGAGTTGTCCCAATTCATTTGGAATAAGTCCCCCAATATTATTTTCTATTACAAAAAAGTATTGGAGGGATGAAAGATTCCCAAAAGAATGTGGGATCTCTCCAGTGAGATTGTTCCTAGTAAGCTGAAGTGTATCAAGTTTCTTTAAAGAGCCTAGCTCAACTGGAATTTTCCCCACCAACCTGTTGACATTGAGATCCAGAATCCTGAGCTCTGAGCAGTAGCTGATGTTAACCGGAATTTCCTCTCCCAGTGTGTTATAACTCAGGTTGAGATTTCTCAGTCGGATCAAGTTGCCGACTTCTTGAGGAATTTCACCATGGAAGCTGTTGTTGTGAAGATTTAGGAACCTTAAGAAGGTGAGGTTCCCTATATATGGAGACATGGTTCCAGACAAGCCAAGATCTTGGAGGTCTAGGGATATAACTCTCTGATGTTTTCTTCCGCAAGTAACCCCTTTCCAGGAGCAGAAGCTAACAGAATCATTCCATGAACTTAAGATATCATCATTGCCGCCTGCAATCTGTGCTTTGAATTCCACAAGTGCAAGTCTATCAGTCTCATTTCCGAACTTATTGAAGCAATCAGCAGGTTGCAAGCACAGTATGCTTAAAGAAATTAAGATAACCAAATTAACATGAACAC
>CANXYC011127926.1:0-17396 GCA_948193065.1 Aleurites moluccanus | reverse complement strand
CCAATTTCATGCATAAATATATATTAACATAACAATATAAAGAAATTAAAAATCTCCCCCTGAAGATCTCTATATAGATTTGGTTCAGGCTAAGCTGAGGTGTTACAGAAAACCTATAAATAGGCTTCCTCCCTCACTAGTTTGGGGATCCAAAAAACTACATTGAAACATGACTAAAAAACTTACAAAGAGTTCTTCTTTGTAAATCATAATTACACATGCGTATTTGGATTTAATTAATTAAATTAAAATTTTTGAATCTAGTATCTTGTTTAAAGAAAAAAAAAATTATTCCATCAAATAATCAAAATCAAGTTTTTCATAAAGAAATCAAGAAAACTACTTTGAGTCTTCTTCTCTTTCCCTAAACTTCTTATAAGAGATATATCAAGAAGGTTCTTGATAATATTTCTTAATAACAATAAGTAAATCTATTTGAATCAAAGTTTGGTTTATAACAATTGTCATCAAGCAAACAATCTCTCTCAAGCAATCAACATTCTTGAAAATCGAAATCATCAAACAACACAAAAGAAGCCTGAGGATGAATTTTCAAGCCTCGGTGTATCCAAGTTTAGCTAAATTATATATTTTTTCTTTTTCATAGTTTACATTATGTATGATCATATGGATTAACAATTCATATGATGTTTCTTCTCCTTTATCCTTGTAAATTTACTGAACATAAATGAACTTAGTTTAGATTAATCATTTAAATACTGAATTTTGATGTTTAACAAGTTTGATTAAAGAACTAATTAAATTAAATTGCAAGAAAAACTAGAAAGCATGTTTAGGACACTTTTGGCATGAACACTTACAAACTTGATTTTAGCTACTATTTGAATTTAAAGTCAATTTTAACTTAGTTTTAATAAGTTTAAACAATAGAAAATATAAGGAAAAAATGTTTGGGTGAATAGGGAAGAAAGAGTTTGAAAATCAGACCCGAAACATGAAAAATCATTTAAAAATGAAATAGGATGTAGGTATGTAATAACCCTAATTAAAAATTTAAAACGATTAAAGGTAGTTACAAGAAACGAGCCTTGGTAGTCGATTTTTTATAAATTTTAGAAGGTGCATTGCTTAGAATTAATTATGTTTAACCTAAGTTGGATAGATTAGTAGCATGAAAAAATTAATTAGAGGATTAAATGGAATTAGAAAGAGTACTATTTAGTTAAATCAATTAAAAGACTTAAATCAATTAGGAATGAATTGGTTGTCCATTCATTATACTACGATTGATTGTCGGAGAAAAAGAGTGGAAATTAGACCTATAGGTCAAGAAAAATTTATGTTTCAGGGTGATAGAGGCAGTGTAATGATGAGACTAATATCTGCTATTGGTGCAAGACGGCTTCTGAGGAAAGGATGTTAGGGATTATTGGCCAGTGTGGTTGATACACAGGTTAATTCTTGTGGAGTTGAACATATTCCTGTGGTAATTGAATTCCTTGATGTTTTTCCTGAGGATTTACTAGGAATACCTCCTAATTGGGAAATAGAGTTTGAGATCGAATTGTACCCGGGAATTAACCCAATATCTATTTCTCCTTACAGAATGGCTCTTGCAGAATTGAAGGAGTTGAAAGTGCAACTACAGGAATTGCTTGATAAAGGGTTTATAAGACCCAGCAATTCACCATAGGGAGCTCCAGTATTCTTTGTGAAGAAGAAAGATGTGACTCTCCAAATGTGTATTGATTATAGACAGTTGAATAAGGTGACTGTCAAGAATAAATATCATTTACCTAGGATAGATGACTTATTTGATCAGTTACAAGGAGCCAGCTATTTCTCCAAAATTGATCTTAGATCGGGTTATCATCAGTTGAAGATCATAAAAGAAGATGTGTCAAAAATAGCTTTCAGAACCCGATATGGTCATTATGAATTCCTGGTATTGCCATTCGGTTTAACTAATGCACCTGTAGCCTTCATGGATATGATGAATAGAGTATTCAAGCCTTTTATGGACAATTTTGTCATAGTCTTCATAGATGACATACTTGTATACTCTAGAAGTCAAAAGGAGCATGAAGAGCATTTAAGAGTTGTATTGCAAATACTAAAGGAACATAAACTGTATGCCAAGCTATCAAAATGTGAATTTTGGCTGACTGAAGTATGTTTCCTGGGGTATATCATTACTAAAGATGGCATAAAAGTAGATTCAAAGAAAGTTGAAGCGGTAATGGATTGGCCCCGACCCACTAGTGTGACTGAAGTCAGAAGTTTTCTTGGTATGACAGGTTATTATCAGAGGTTTGTTAAAGATTTTTCTAAAATAGCCTTGCCATTAACTAAGTTAACAAGGAAGGAAGTTAAATTTCAATGGGATGACTCTTATGAGGAAAGTTTTCAGAAACTTAAAATATGTCTTATTACTGCTCCAGTACTTGCTTTGCCATTTGGATCTGGTGGATTTGCAGTATATTGTGATGCTTCAAGGGTGAGACTTGGATGTGTGCTTGTGCAAAATGGGAGAGTGATAGCTTATGCATCCAGACAATTGAAGAGGCATGAATTGAGTTACCCCACCCATGATCTTGAAATGGCAGCGGTAGTCTTTGCCTTGAAGATTTGGAGGCATTATCTTTATGGTGAAAAATATGAGACATTCACTGATCACAAAAGTCTCTAATACATTCTACAACAGAAAGACCTTAATCTGAGGCAGAGATGGTGGATGGAATTAGTAAAGAATTATGATTGTCAAATCCTTTATCATCCTGGGAAGGAAAACATGGTAGCTGATGCATTAAGTTGAAAGTCAATGGGAAGTCTATCACATACTGCTATTCATCGGAGGCCCATAATTAGGGAGATGAAAGAATTAGTTGATATGGGAATTCAGTTGGAAATTTCTAAATCTCGAGCTTTGTTTGCACAGTTTTAAGTGAGACCTAAGCTGATTGATGAAATTAGAGTCTCACAGGATAAGGATTTGTAGTTACTCAAGTTAAAAGAGTGAAAGTTGGGGAAGCTTCTGAGTTTCAATTAGATGATGATATATTGAAGATGGGGCAACGGTTGTGTGTACCTGATGTTAATGGACTCAAGGAGAAGATTTTGAAAGAGATTTATTTTGTAAGTTACAGTGTTCACCTAGGGGCAACCAAAATGTATCATGATGTGGAGAGCTGCTATTGGTAACCGAGTATAAAGCAATAGATAGCCAAGTTTGTATCTACTTGTCTATCTTGTCAACAAGTGAAATTCGAGCACTAGAAACCTTCTGGGTTGCTTCATGAGATAGAGTTGCCTAAATATAAATGGGAGTAGATCACTATGGATTTTATAGTTGGATTACCAAGGAGTTCACGGGGTTATGACTTTATACGGTGATTGTGGATCAGCTTACGAAGTCAACCCATTTTCTTAAAGTTAAATCCACTTATTCAATAGCTCAGTATGCTCAGCTATATGTAGATAAGATTGTGAGGTTGCATGGTGTACCAAAGTCCATTATATTGGATCAGGATACTTAGTTCACATCCCGATTTTGGTAGCAGTTTCAAGAGGCTTTACGTACACAACTGAATTTCAGTATTGTTTTTCACCCTCAAACTGATGAGCAATCTGAAAGAACCATTCAATCACTTTAAGATATGCTTCGTTTATGTGTTCTTGACTTTGGAGGCAGTTTGTAATACCCTATAAAAGTATAACAAGTTTTTGTGAATAAAGTTCTCAGTATATGGTTTGAAATTATCGAATTGACTAATGATAATTTTGAAAACTCAGTTAGAGTGAAAATGAGAAATTTTTTTGAAAAATGTCGGTGTCGATATCGCTGCCGCAAAAATAGCAGCCCGGTCGACAGATTAATTTCTAATTCTAACTAAGGGGTAAATGATTATGTGTATGCTTGTGTAAATACAGTAAAAAGAAAGAGGTGAAAAATATTTAAGAACACTAATAAAGTAAGCAATGGAAAAATCGTAAATAAAGGGAACTTTAGGGGTATAGTGGAATTTCGATAGTCTGAGTTTCAGAACGGCTCTGAAACTATTTTTATTAATAAGTATTAATAAAAATAAGATGTTTGAATATTCACTTTGAAATCCAAATCCCGACAAAATTGTCAAAATAATTTACCAAAGGAAAAAGTGGCAAAAGCACAATTTAAGGAAAGTTTGAGGACCAAAAGGAAATTTGCCAAATGTGACTTACTATATAAGACACACTTAGCAAATTTTTGTTCTTCATTTCTTCATCTTGTTTGAAATTTACTGCTCCATTTCCAATCCATTTTCCTTTCCATTTTCTTAAGGAAACTTGATGGAAACTTGATTTAAACACAAGATTATCCATCCTCCATCCATAGGAATCAAGAAAAATCCAAGAACAAAGGTATTAGGGATTTCAGACATAGCTCCATTTTCAGGTAAAATGTTGCTTTGTTAGATTTTATGCTTGATTTAAGGTCTATTGATGTTATTTAGATTGGGTAATTAGTTTAATTGTATCAATTGATGCATATAGTATTTTTACCCAATTTTCAAACCCTAAACCTAAGTTGTATGAAGTGATCTTGTGTAATTGAGTTAGGATGTGTAAATTGAGTATAGAATAAGTCAATTGGAAGTTAATTGATGGTTGAATTGTTGTAAAAAATTCGATTGAGGAAAATTGCTGATTTTTCCTACTTTGAGGAATTTAAAGAATTTGGTGGCAAAGAAATTTTGTTTGGTGAATTGGAGTATTAAGTGAGTTTAATATGCATCATTTGTTATGCCTAAGTTGTTAAAATGAAAATTGGAATCCATTTGTGAAAACCCTAAAGTGGCCGAACCACTTTTGGGCAAAATTGCCTATTTTTTTTCTTAGTTTTGGGCTTGTTTTTCCATGCCAAATTGATCCATTAGATGATATTTATTGAGTTTTATATAATGCCTATGTAGTTGCTTATAATGTGTGTGTTTGTTGATAATTGGGACAATGTCAATGTTGCACCAAAACTTTGCCAAAAATGTCATCTCATTATTGCACACAATGTGTTCGATAAAATGCCTAGCATAAAAATCCATAGGCCAACCAATTGATTACCATCGCCGCCACTGGTAATGGCATGCCAATTGCATCAACTTTTTGGCCGTAAATGATCAATTTATGTTTGATTTCATTGTTGGTTGCTAGACCTTTTGTCATCGTATAATCGATTGTTATTGATGTCTTATTGACTTTATTGCTCATTGAATTGATTTATAATGAGTTATTGATATTGGCGATGCCATTATTATAAAATGGTATCTATTGATGTGTTATTGTTTCTATTTGATTCTAAGGTGATTTGACAGAGCTGCCATCCCGACAAGGTAGTGAGTTCATACTGTCAGCATTGTACTCAATGTATTGTTATAGTACCCTGAACTAGGAAGGGATGTTCTAGTCATAAGACCAGATGCATCTTATGTTTATTTATATGAGTGATTTGTGCTTGACACATTTCTATGCGTTTCATGGATCTATATCTGTCATTTTCATCTTATCTATATGATATTCATTTTCATTGATGTGATTATCTACTTACAGTCATATTCTGTAGTTGATTTTGTGTTACAAAGATTCTAAGCAGATTGATTCATTTATTTCATCTGCCTATTACTTATTGATATTCCATTACATATTTTATTGGTCGATGTATGTTAGATTCATTGAGTATCATATATACTCATCCTCTCACTGTTTACCCTCTCAAGTGCAGAGTAGGAGGTAGATATCCCAGCATTTTGACTCTTTATGAATTTTGCAGATTTTGTGTCAATGTAATATTATTTAACACTGAATTATTTGTATGTTCATATCTTAGCTACTCCATGAGTTTTGTATGGTATAGTTAGTGTATGAACATGTATGTATGGGAATATTGGAGATTATTAATGATATGATTATGGTATTTACAAAAAGTTACAAAATGAATGACAGATCAACAAAATGGATAGTGCATATGTGTAGTGTATGGTTGTATACTGTTATGTGATTGATGACGGGTATAAACTTTTCCGCTGTGATATTGTGTGGTATGTGATTGTATTGTAGTGATTGATGGGTTTTATGGGTACCGGTCACCTCGGCATCTCCCGCACCCTAGGACCGTCAAGGCCAGCCGAATCGGGTCATGACAGAGGTGGTATCAAAACTCTGTGTTTACAGATATCATAGCATAGGTTACACAGGAATAGTAACTAAGTACAGTATGGGTAGAGTTAAGGGAACCGTGGAGTATAGGAATTCTTGTATCATTTTTTGTTGCATTCATCAAATGTGTACAAGTATTTTGCATTTATGTAATATATTGAGTGCGTGTTCTATTTTTCAGACAGTTTTATAGAGATGTTTGACGATAGAAATAGGGATACCAGAGAGGCAGAGATAGCCTCTAATGAGTCCCTGGTCAGGGAAGTTTCAGTTTCTGAGGGACCGTCTAGATCTTGACATACTACAGGGGATATAGAGAGGAGTGATGACCCCTAAAGATATGAGATGATGAGGGGAATGATGGATTTACGTAAGGAACTATAGAATTGTAGCGGGAATGACAAAAATGCATCGCCACCTCCAGTGCTTATAGTAGTGCCACCCCATATTGTACCTGCTGCAATACCAGTTGCTCCAGCACCTGTATAGCCAGCTGTGGTTCTTAGAGAGCCAGTTATGCAGGAAGCCCACCGAGTTATTGATGAGGGCAGAGTTTCTATGTTTAGCTTTCTGAAGCTAAGTCTGCCAGAGTTTATAGGCGATAAAGGCGATGAGCCAATATATTTTCTTGAGCAGGTTGAGAAGGTAGTTAGGAGACTACCTTGTACTGATATCCGAGCAGTTGAGGTTGTGGGTTTGATATTGATAGGGAAAGCTTGGAGTTGGTTTTCTTAAAGGATGGAGCCCAGACTGTATGGAGAGCATCCTCCTACTTGGGCATAGTTCAGACAGGGAATGATTGATGAGTTCCTGACAGAAGGGGTAAAGATCAGGAATTTGATATAGTTTGAGTAGCTTGAGCAGGGTAGTAGGTCAGTGAAGGACTACGCTAAGGAGTTTATTAGATTGAGCAAATATGCTACATAGATTGCTCCTACTGAGGCAGACTTGATTAGCCGGTACAGGAGGGGTTTGTATGCCTCATTGCATAAGTCCCTTCTGCCTATAAAGTTCACATATCTGACTACCATCATTGATAAAGCTAATCAGATGAAAGAGAAATATAGGTTAGAAAGAGAGAGAAGAGGGATCAGAAGAGGAAGGGAGGATTGGGATCATAGAGTAGGAGGGGAGAGCAGCTCCCAGCCTAGATAGATTGAGCCAGTACCTAGGTTTGATTAGAAACCTCCATCTGACAGTCAGAGGAAAAGGACACAGAGTAGGGAACCATCAGTGCAGTCAACACCTTCCTATTCTGAAGGTTCATCTAGACCTGCTACATAGCTATCCATTATGTCTACTTATGGTTTTTGTGGCAGAAGGCATGGAGGGGAATACCGTAGACAGTCAGGTGCTTGCCTGAAATGTGGGCAACATAGTCATTATATTAGCAGATGTCCCTTATGGGGTGATCAACATCCATCTGTTATAGTTTCTCAGCTTACTATTCAAATAAGTCAGAATGTTGCCAGAGAGGCTCTTGGTAGGGGCAGAGGCAGAGGATAGGCATCTAGTAGCAGTCAAGCCCCAAAAGGCAGAGGCCAGGTGTGAGTGTTTCCAGTGAACACTCAGGAGGCACAGGGATCTGGCAATGTGGTCACAGGTACTATTTTGATATAGAATGAGATTGCTGATGCTTTGTTTGACTCTGGTGCTACACATTCATTTGTTTCACTATAGTTTGCACCCAAGTTAAATAGAGATAGACAGTTATTGAATATGCCTCTACTGATAGATACTCTTATGGGAGAGAGTGTAGAAGTGGATTATTATTATCTTGCTTGTGTGATTGAGATAGATGATAACATTCTGCTTGTTGATTTGATTGAACTGCCTGTGTTAGAGCTTGATGTGATCCTCAGTATGGATTGGCTAACGACACATCGAGCAGTTATTTGATTATTATAGAAAGAGGGTTAAATTCTATCCTGAGGGATAGCCTGAATTTGAATTCCTGGGTGATCTACGGGAGTTTGGAATCAGTTTTGTTTCTGCTATCCAAGCTAGAAGGATGATAGGGAAAGGTTGTTCAGCATACCTGGCCCTGTGATTGATGTGCAGAAGATTTCTATAGATATTGATTAGATATTAGTGGTTCGGGAATTCTTTGATGTCTTCCCTAAAGAATTGCCAGGATTACCCCCAGATAGGGAGATAGAGTTTGAGATTGAGGTGTATTCAAGCACCAATCCGATATCCATTCCTCCATACAGAATGGCACCAATAGAGTTGAAAGAGCTAAAGGTGCAGTTGCATGAGTTATTAGATAGAGGATTTATAAGACCAAGCAGTTCTCCGTGGGGCGCTCCAGTATTGTTTGTGAAAAAGAAGGATGGCTCATTGAGAATGTGCATTAATTATAGGAAGCTGAACAAGATGACAGTGAAGAATAAATATCTGTTGCCACAGATTAATGATTTGTTTGATCAATTGCAGGGTGTCAGTCATTTCTCTAAGATTGATTTGAGATCTGGATATCACCAACTGAGAATCAAGAAGGGGGATATACCTAAGATTTCTTTCGGGACCCAATATGGACATTATGAGTTTCTAGTGTTACCATTTGGGTTGACTAATGCACCTACTGCATTTATTGATTTGATGAACAGGGTGTTTAGGCCATTCTTGGATAAGTTTGTCACAGTGTTCATTGATGACATCCTTATCTATTCCAGGAGTGAGAAGGAGCATATCGAGCATCTTAATATAGTATTGCAGACACTTCATGAGCATTAGTTGTATGCTAAGTTGACTTGGAAACAGGAGAGATATCTATGGACTGATGAGTGTGAGAGCAATTTTCAGACTTTGAAATCTTGCCTCACTAGTGCTCCAATATTAGTATTGCTATTAGAGAATGAGAAGTTTACAGTGTATTGTGATGCTTCTCGAATTGGATTGGGATGTGTTTTGATGCAGCTTTGGAGAGTGATTGCTTATACTTCTCGACAGTTAAAGAAGCATGAGGAAAACTATCCGACACACGATTTAG
Organism: Aleurites moluccanus; assembly: GCA_948193065.1. Classification (NCBI taxonomy): domain Eukaryota; kingdom Viridiplantae; phylum Streptophyta; class Magnoliopsida; order Malpighiales; family Euphorbiaceae; genus Aleurites; species Aleurites moluccanus. The sequence continues at coordinate 8,254 of CANXYC011127926.1, read as the reverse complement.
AGATGGCAACTGTAGTGTTTGCGTTAAGATATGAAGGTATTATTTGTATGGGTCTAAATGCGAGATATATACTGATCATTAAGAGTTTACATGTAATACCCTAGGAAGCCCTATCTTGAATGCATGATATAGTTCTCAATTTTTAGGTTTAAATCATTGAAATGACTAGAAATAATTTTAGAGACACAGTTGGAATGAAAATGAGATACTTTTCTAGAAATTGTCGGTGTCGAGAACACTGCCTGAAAAATAGCAGTCCAGCTAATTTAAGAATTTTTGACCCAGACTTAGGGGAATTAAATAAATTAATTTTATGTGAAATTATGGTGAAAATAAAGAGTTGAAAAATATTATGGAATATTGAAAATAAGAGTAATGACAAAATTGTAAATAAAGGCAACTTTGGGGGTAATTTTGAAAATCCACTGTCTGAGATTCAGAAATAACCCAGAACAATTTTTAAATGATAGAACAACTTGAAATAAGATATTTCACTCCCACACTTAAGGTTGAATCTAAACAGAATAAATTACAGAAAGTTTTAGGGTTAAAAATACAAATAAGGAAAATTTTAGGCCAAAGTATAATTAAACAAAGTTGTGGGACCCACCCATTCTAGAAATAAGCAAGGTGGCCAACCATAATAGTGATAATATGAATTTTTTGATAGAAAATGATTAATTGATTTATTAATTAATTGAATAGGTGACAAATCATCATAAATCTAGAAATTTCTACTTCTATCTCCATTTCGTTTAAGTTGGCTTTTGGTGTAGGGAAAAAGAGGATAAGAATAGCTATTGACAAAGGTGTTGGCCGAGTCACCTATAGGAGGAAGCAAAACCATAAAATATATATACATATATAATAGTAATTCTTAAATTTTCTATAGGAAGTAAAGCTAAATTAAGTAAGGTGATGGAAGGAAGATGAGGGAAGAAAGGAAAATTTATAGTTAAGCTTTAGGGAGGAGCAAAAGAAGAGGGCAATTCAAGAGTTTAACTTAAGGTAATGATTCTAAAATTATCATTTTTAATTGTATTTAAGAGTTCTATAGCATGATTTGGCAAATATTTGAGGTAATTAAGTTAAAAATGCAAAGAATGAGCTAGGGTTTATATAGTTTCTAAAATATGTTTTAAGGCAGTAAATTATGGCAAATATTCTAAAATTTTAATGATTGAATTTGAAGATGGTTAAAATATAAAAGTTGTAGATAAATATGTTAATTAGATTTTTGTAAAAGGAATTTGAAAAATTTGAAGTGAGGAAAGAGTTATTGGGTAAAACTGTGACTGACCTGGAATTAGATTTTCTAGAAAATGCTACTGTGTTTTTATTGTACAGACTGATAGAGACAAAATTAGAAGAAGTTTTCAACATGAAAAGTGTTCATTTATGTCTTATATAGAATCCTATAAAAGGGTTTTTAAATTATATTTTTGGTTTATGAGATATTATGTCATAAGTGTAGACTGCCTGGAATGACTAATAGAACATAAGAGACATAGTTATATTAATATGAGGACCTTAAAGTTTGAATTAGAGAAAGTGTTAAACATGAAAGATGTTCATTTATATGTTATATAAATTAATGTAAAATGGTTTTATAATTTGATAATCATGGAATTAATTATAGGTATAGAAACAGGGTATATTTGGATAAAGGCTTCAGGGCAGTAGTTTAACTTTGGAAATTCACTAATAATTCTTCCGTGATCCAAAAATTCTAAAATTTGGATATTTTCTAATTTTATGTGTATAATTCCAATAGGAAAATTAATTATAGTAATTGGTTAAGTATTGATTGAGTTATTAGCAAAATAACAGTATTTGCAAGAATAAGATTTATAGGCAGAATGCAGGCAACAGGACTAGTTGTAACAGTAAATTTAAATTAATACCATAAATTGTGTAGTAATGAGTTTAATGTAAAATTTGGATATCTTAGAACCTTATATGTTAAGTTTAAGTAGGAATAATAATTGAAGAAATTGCATAATTATAGAGAGAGAAATGAGTAATGGAACACAGGTTGCCAGTAAAGAATTTTACACAGAAAAACTCTAGTAACTTGGAAATTTGAGGAATTTTATTTAATATAAGTAATGTAAGTTTATATTAAATAGTATTTAAATGGAAATTAATTGGATATGTAGAGTCAAGAATTAATAAGAGACGTGATGGGTACAAAAAGAGATAAGGCAAAGAATCAAGGATAAAGGAAAAGGGAAATGTATAAGTCATAAACTAAGGTGAGTAATGTATACATCATATTCATGCTATGATATGTTGGCCCAATGAATATGTTTCCTTCTTGATTAAATTCCACTTGTTATTGTTAATCATTTATTGATCTTCCTAAAGATTGAAATTTATCTATATTCATAGATTGCTATTGATATTGAAATGCCTTTTGTATACTGATTGACAAGTAAACCCATGTGTATCGATCGAAAGCCATTATACCATAATGTTGCTAATGAATACTGGATATTGTTATTGATTTCCATTGGCCTATTTACATGAGATTTGACAGAGCTGCCTCACCGACAGGGTAGTGGGTACATACCGTCGGCAATGTGCATATTGACTATACGTGATACCCTAGCTGGGAGGGTTATTGGTCCTAGCTATAAGACCTGATCAGTCTTATATTTATTGATATGAGATTGACTGTGTGATTATACATAGTCTACATGTTTCATGACCCTTTATCTGTCTTATCTCTATATATTTATATGATACAAGTATTGTTTACCTATTCATTGATTTTCAACTTATATCTTATTGCTTACCATTGATATTTTGATTACCATATACTTATATCTCATATTTAATGATGTGTACATGCTCACTGAGTACTTTATACTCACCAAATAATGGTTTATAATTTTTACAAGGATAAGATAAAAGGAAGCTGATTTCAAGTCAATTTCTTTTTCGATTTGGGATGTCAAGTATATCGAGGTAGAATTTTATTCTCTAAAGGTTGTGAGTGTCACTTCTTAGAGGTTCATGGTACTATATGTAATTAGGTGATTAAGTACTATAGTGATATATGAACAGTGAAAGTAATTGACATTTAAGTGACATTAAAATATAATGTGATTTGTTATTAAAATTTAGTAATGAATGACTATAATGTGTGATGCTTAATGACAATGATAGTGAAGTCATAGAGACAGTGATACTGAAAATGCTAACTTAAAATTCATATATTTTAAAAGAGATTTAGAAGTGCTATGTATGTCTATGAAATTGTAAAGTTGAGGGTATAAGGAACGCAAATTATTGGGAGTGCATAAATAATTTTTAGTGCAGGCTGTGTAATTTTTGAAAGACCCGATTTTGGGTCGGGAATAAGGTTAAAATTACAAAGGAAACTCTGGCAAAATTTTTGTAAATTTATAAGTAATAAATGGGATTTAAGCATTGATGAATGAGTTATTATTGATTGAATGATTGATAAATGGATTGTCCATGGGTTCTATGGGTTTTTGGTGACCTTAGGTCTATACGTGCCTTAGGATCATTGCAATCCAAAAGTGGGTCGTGATAGAGGTGGTATAATGTAATTCCTTAGGAAGTACTATCTTGAATGTATGATATAGTTCTCAGCTTTTGGGTTGAAATTATTAAAATGATTAGAAATAATTTTAGAGACACAGTTGGAATGCAAATGAGATACTTTTATGGAAATTATCAGTGTCGAGAACACTATTGGGAAAATAGCAGTCTGGCTAATTTAAGAATTTTTGATCCAGACTTGTGGGGATTAAATAAGTTAACTTTATGTGAAATTACGGTGAAAAGAAAGAGTTGAAAAATATTTTGGAATACTGAAAATAAGAGTAATGGAAAAATTATAAATAAAGGCAAATTTGGGAGTAATTTTGGAAATCTACTGTCTGAGATCCAGAAATGATCCATAACTATTTTTAAATGATAGAAAAATTTAAAATAAGATATTTCACTCCCCACAATTGAGGTTGACTCTGAGCAGAATAGACAGAATAAATTATAGAAAGTTTTGGAATTAAAAATGTAAATAAGAAAAATTTTAGGCCAAAGTGCAATTAAATAAAGTTATGGGACCCATCTATTTTAGAAATAAGCAAGGTGAACGGCCATAATAGTGAGAATATGAATTTTTTGATAGAAAATAATTAATTGATTTATTAATTAATTGAATAGGTGACAAATCATCATAAATCTAGAAATTTCTACTTCTATCTCCATTTCGTTTAAGTTGGCTTTTGGTGTATAGAAAAAAAGGATAAGAATAGCTATTGACAAAGGCGTTGGCCGAGTCACCTATAGAAGGAAGCAAAACCATAAAAAATATATACATATATAATGGTAATTCTTCAATTTTCTATAGGAAGTAAAGCTAAATTAAGTAAGGTGATGGAAGGAAGATGAGGGAAGAAAGGAAAATTTGTAGTCAAGCTTTAAGGAGGAGCAAAAGAAGAGGGAAATTCAAGAGTTTAACTTAAGGTAATGATTCTAAAATTATAATTTTTAATTGTATTTAAAAGTTCTATAGTATGATTTGGCAAATAATTGAGGTAATTAAGTTAAAAATGTAAAGAATGAGCTAGGGTTTATATAGTTTCTGAAATATGTTTTAAGGCAGTAAATTATGGCTAATATTCCAAAATCTTAATAACTGAATTTGAAGATAGTTAAAACATGAAAGTTGTAAATAAATATGTTAATTATATTTTTATAAAAGAAATTTGGAAAATTCGAAGTGAGAAAAGAGTTATTGGATAAAAACTGTGACTGACCTGGAATTAGATTTTCTAAAAAATGCTACTGTGTTTTTATTGTATAGATTGATAGAGACAGAATTAGAAGAAGTGTTCCACATAAAAAGTGTTTATATATATCTTACATATAATCTATAAAAGGGTTTTTCAATTAGATTTGTGGTTTATAAGATATTAGGTCATAAGTATAGACTTCCCGGAATGACTGTTTAACAGAACATAGGTGACAGATTTCTATTAATATGAGGACCTTAAAGTTTGAATTATAGAAAGTGCTAAACATGAAAGATGTTCATTTATATTTATATGTTATATAAATGACTATAAAATGGTTTTATTATTAGATGAGCATAGAATTAATTATAGGCATGTAAATAGGGCATGTCTGGATGAAGGTTTTAGGGCAGTAGTTTAAATTTGAAAATTCACTAATAATTGTTCAGTGATCCAAAAATTCTAAAATTCAGATATGTTCTAATTGTATCTGTCTACTTACAATATGAAAAGGAATTATAGTAATTGGTTAAGTATTTATTGAGTTATTAGCAAAAGAATAATATCTACCAGAATAAGATTTGTAGGCAGACTGCAGGATGTAGGACTGGTTATAACAGTAGGTTTAAATTAACACCATAAATTGTGTAGTAATGAGTTTAATGTGAAATTTGGATATGTTAGAAAATTATATGTTAAGTTTAAGTAGGAATAAGAATTGAAGAAATTGGATAAATGTAGAGAGAGATATGAGTAATGGAACATAAACTGCCAGTAAAGAATTTTGCACAGAAAAATCCTAGTAACTTGGAAATTTGAGGAATTTTCTTTAATATAAGTAATGTAAGTTTATGTTAAATAGTATCTAAATGAAAATTAATTGGATATGTAGAGTCAAGAATGAATAAGAGACATGATGGATACCGTAAGAGATAAGGCAAAGAATCAAGGATAAAGGAAAAAGGAATGTATAAGGCATAAGCTAAGGTGAGTAATGTATACATCATATTCTTGCCATGATATGTTGACCCAATAAACATGTTTCCTTCTTCATTAAATGCCACTTGTTATTGTTGATAATTCTTTGATCTTTTTAAAGATTGAAATTTATCCATATTCATTGATTGCTATTGATATTGAAATGCCTTTTGTGTACTGATTGACAAGTAAATCCATATGTATCGATCGAAAGCCATTGTACCATAATGTTCCTAATGAATACTGAATGTTGTTATTGATTTCCATTGGCCTATTTACATGAGATTTAACAGAGCTGCCTCATCGAAGTGGTAGTGGGTACATACCGTCGGTAATGTGCACATTGACTATACATGATACCCTAGCTGGGAAGGGTTATTGGTCCTAGCCATAAGACCTGATCAGTCTTATGTTTATTGATATGAGATTGACTATGTGATTTCACATAGTCTACGTATTTCATGGCCCCTTATCTATCTTATCTCTATATATCTACATGATACGAGTATTGTTTACCTATTCATTGATTTCAAACTTATATCTTATTGCTTACCATTGATATTGTTATTACCATATACTTATATCTCATATTTAATGATGTATACATGCTCACTGAGTATTTTATACTCACCAAATAGTGGTTTATAATTTTTACAGGGATAAGATAAAAGGACGTCGATTCCAAGGCAATTTCTTTTCTGACTTGGGATGTCAAGTACATCGAGGTAGACTTTTATTCTCTAAAGGTCGTGAGTGTCACTTCTTAGAGCTCTATGGTACTATGTGTAATTAGGTGATTAAGTACTATAGTGATATATGAATAGTGAAGTGATTGACATTTAAGTGACGTTAAAATGTAATGTATTTGCTATTAAAATTTAGTAATGAATGACTATAATGTGTGATGCTTAATGACAATGATAGTAAAGTGTAACACCCCAGTTTAAAGGCTTAGAACTTAAGCTTTAAAGGGCAAACCTAAGGGGTTCCTTATTTGTTTATATGATATGTAATATGCATGTTTATGCTTGAATTGAATGTTTATGCATGTTTTAGAAAGGTTTACACATGTAAAAGTGCTTTAAAGGCTGTTAGGAAGAAATCGGGAAAAACTCAATTTTTGGTGAACTGGGGGTAAAATGGTCATTTCGCACCCCTTCGAGCTTTATGGAAATAAACATGATATTTGAAGGTAGAAAAGAATATTAGGACATGAAAATGATGATATTTAATTTATTTGAAGTTTTATTGGAGAATTAAACTTGGTTTAAAATAGTTCCCGGCAAACTGCTCAATTGAGGTGCTTGAGGTGCTTCATTTGAACTAAGGGCAAATTGGTCTTTTCCTTTGAGATATGGAATTATATGGTATATGCAATCCTATAGCATCATTTTAGGCTTGATTAAATCTAACCATTGGATGAAATGATAAAGAAATGGATGGTTGGATGGCCAGGTTTCACCATTTCTACCATAAGCCAAATGTATAAGATCACATCTTTGATATTTAGGTGGATTTTTCCCACCACTTCACCATTGTTATCTTCCTCCACCATTTCATATGCAGAATTTTCTCTCTCCACCTAAAGTAAGTTTCGGCCACCATTAGAATCCATCAAATTTTATGCTTTTCTTCCATTTTTGGATGGAAATATTTAATTCCATTAGCCTAAACACTAATCTAGCCTTAGATTTTAAGGAAAAACTTGAAAAAGCTAAGAATCAAAGCTTTGAAGTTTTTGAAGAACTTTTGATAAGTTAATGGTTTTGTGATTCTTTTGATTCAAATATGATTATATGGTGTTCTTTGATGATTATTGATGTTCAAACACATTTTGAATGGATGAAATTCAAAAAGTTGGAGTGAAACCCTAATAGGAAGAACTTTGAATCAAAGTGTGATTTTGATGATTCTTTTGGTTTAAATGATGTTTAAATGATATATATGACATGAATTTGTGGTTAAAAGAAAGAAACAAATCCATTTGGTTAAGGTTTCCTTTTGGCCGAAATGAGGTGCTTGAATATTGATGTTTGATTTTTGGTGTTTAATGATTTTAAAGGCTTGAATGATGTATATTCAATGTATATATAATGAATTGGTGGTTATTTGATGAAAAGAAACACATTTGGAATGCTTTTTAGTTTGGCCAAAATATTGAAGTGAGAATTATGGTTTCATGCTTTGATGTTTGATAGGTTTAAATGGTTAAATGTTATGCATTTGGTGTATATGAATGTTGTATAATTGAATGGTACCAAAAAATGGATGAATGGAATGATTTCCATTAAAGTGGAACAATGTGGACTTTACTAATTTAAGGTGTTAGGTTAATGCAAATGAGGAAGTAAGGTTTGATTATAGTATAATGGCATAAATGATTGAAATGCATAAGTTTAAATGTGGAAAGATTGAATGGTATAAGTGATTTGAAAGCATACTTGAAATTTGATGTATGTTTGGTATGGAATATTGAGCTAAGTGTTTGGAAGTTCATAACTTAGCAT
>CANXYC011127872.1:0-11319 GCA_948193065.1 Aleurites moluccanus | reverse complement strand
TTGTCTTGCTTAAGCTATTTTAAGCTTATTTGTGTATGCATGCCATATAGTTTATTTTAATGGGTTCTTCGTGGTATTGGTAGCAATAGCATCACCCGTACCCTAGGACCGTCATGGCTCCTAAGTTGGGCTGTGACACTGAGGCTACGGGAGGATTTGGAGGTGCAGAAGCATAAAAAGAAGCTGGAAGAGGAGTAATCGGAGCAGATTCACGATCTAGATGACCAATCGCAATAGTATCCCTAAGGACATACTCCCCATCCCGATTTCTAGCTACTATGGACATTTTTGCTAGAGCTTACATGCCTAAGAATTTGTATTCATCATGAAGATGATGCAAGTGTTGGTAAGAAGTGGATGTAGGATCAAATCTAAATTTAGGGTTCGGGTTGGCTCGAGTTATTTCCATTGTAATTTTTGTGATTAAATGGCCAATCATAATATTGCCGGACTTTCGTTTTGACAGCGAATCAAAGTGATTCGCAAGCCATCGAACATAAGCCAGCTTGTGCCCTCTTTCAATGCACCACAAGTAGAACATGTCTGATTTAAGCATAGCACTGTAACTAGTCCCTCTCGCATTTATAGTATACGCTATAATGCGATGTAAGATTTTAAGTACGGGACTACGAATGCTGGTAACTTTACAAGTTCTAGGGTTAAATGGTGTATATAGATCCGTAATTTCTTTCCAAAAATCTAACTTAATGAATGAATCAGGATAATTATCTAACCCATGATTAGAAAAACCAAAAATCTCAACTTGTTTAAGTCTGTCTAATGTGTAAGGTTGCCCTAAGATTTTAAAAGTCATGATGCCATAGGATGGACCCGTAATGGTGTTCACCTTAAGAGTTGAGAAAAACTCTTTGACTAGGAGTGGGTAACATGCATAGGTTATGTTTGACATAACCGACCAATCCATAGAGGCCAATTTCTCCCTAACTGGCCTAGCAAGCCCCAATTTTTCTAAAGCTACCCAATCTATATACCAAGATGGTAAGATGTTGCAATTGGAGGTTAAGATTGCAAACCTTTACTTTTCTTCCTCGGTTAACAAATTTAGAAGACATTCATGATCAAAAGGTTGGGAGACAGACTGTGTTGGAATAGGGGAAGTCTGTGGTGGAACAGGGGCAGACTGAGGTGGTGGTGGTTGAGAAGAAGCTCTAATCTTCTCCTTTCCCTTTTGAGTACGAGATCAAGGTGGAGGAGGAGGAGGTGATAGAGATTTTGTTTCTGAAGAGCTAGAATAGGATTCTTTAAAAGAAGAGGATTTCTCAATTCTAGCTTTTTTCCATAGGAGGGTTTGCATTGAGCAAAGGTTTTTGTATGTTTAGGAGGCATTTTGTGTAATTGGAAGGATAAAAGAGTGATTTTGATGATGGAGAATGATGAAAATGTAGGTTTTGCAGAGAAAAAGAAGAGAAATGACAGATTAGGTTAAAAGAAAAAAGTGAAAACCAATATATTTATTTTAAAAATGAACGAAGTAGCGGCCATTACTTTTTGGTAGTGGCCGCGACTTAATTAAGTAGCGGGCGCTACTAAGCTAAGTAGCCACTGCTACTAAAATAGCAGGAGCTACTAAGAGACACAGAAGGTATGGCAAAAATGTAGCGGTCGTTATCAATTTTTGTAGTGGCCGTGAATCTTGAAAGAGAGAAAACTGAAAATTTATCCAGAATTACGGGTGCACCATCTTGAGTAGCAACCGTTACTTTAATTCGAGGAAAAAGGTACATTAAGGCCACGAGTTATAGCAGGTGTTACACTGAGTTGTAGCGACCGCTACACATAAGAAAAATTCAAAAAATAATCAAGACATCTTTACAATTTCACTACTATTCAACATACCTAAATCACATTTAATAAAACTTAAATGCTCCTCATTCAAGGATTTTGTAAAAATATCTACAAGTTGATCATTTGAAGCAATAAATTCAAGGAAAACATTATCACTTAACACATTTTCTCTAAGAAAATGATGTCTAATGTCAATGTGCTTACATCTAGAATGTTGAACATGATTTTTTGATAAATTGATAACACTAGTGTTATCACATTTAATAGGAATCTTGTTCAAATACACCTAAATCATGAATTTGTTGTTTCATCCATAACACTTGTGCACAACAACAAGCGGCTGCCACATATTCAGCTTCCGCGGTGGACAAGACCACTGAATTTTATTTCTTACTAAACCAAGAAACAAGACAATTTCCTAGGAATTGGCAAGTACCGGAGGTACTTTTCCTATCAATGCAACTACCGGCAAAATTCGCATCGGAATAGCCAATTAGACTAAAAGACATGTTCTTTGGATACCAAAATCCTAGATTTTGTGTGCCTATTAAATACATAAAAATTGGTTTGACCGCATACAAATGAGATTCTTTAGGAGAAGATTGAAAATGTGCACATAAACATACGACAAACATAATATCCGGTCTACTAGCGGTTAAGTAAAGTAAGCTACCAATCATACCTCTAAATTTCTTCTCCTCAATAGGCTTACCAAGATCATCCTTATCAAGCTTGATGGTGGAGCTAATTGGAGTTCTACTTGATTTTGCTTCATCCATACCAAATCTCTTGAGAAGTTCCTTTGTGTACTTTGATTGGTTAATGAAGATGTCTTCCTCACATTGTTTGATTTGTAATTCAAGGAAGTACTTCAATTCTCTCATCATGCTCATCTCAAATTCACTTTGCATACATGAGGAGAATTCCTTGCACAAAACTTCATTAGTAGCACCAAATATTATATCAACATAAATTTGCACAAGTTTTATGTTATGTTTATTATTTTTTATAAAAAGTGTTGTATCAACTTTATCTTTTGAAAAACCGTTGTTAATAAAAAAGTTGCCAAGTTTATCATACTAAGCTGTTGGAGCTTGTTTAAGACCATACATAGTTTTTTGAAGTTTAAAAATATGATTTGAAAAATCGAATTGTTCAAAACCCGAAGGTTGTTTAACATAAACTTCATCCTTAAAGAAACCATTTAAAAAAACACTTTTAACATCCATTTGATACAACTTGAAGTTCATATGACATGCAAATGCAAGTAGCATCCTAATTGCCTCAAGTCTAGCTGCCGGTGCAAAAATCTCATCATAGTCTATTCCTTCCTCTTGATTATACCCCTTTGCCACCAATCTAGCCTTGTTCCTAGTGATCACACCAACCTCATCTAATTTGTTTCTAAACACCTATTTGGTACCTATGATGGGATGATTTTGTGGTCTTTGAACCAAGATCCAAACCTTGTTCCTCTCAAATTGGTTCAATTCTTCTTACATAGCCTCAATCCAATTTTCATCATCTAGAGCTTCATTGACATTCTTAGGTTTAATCTTAGATATGAATGCTAGGTTATTCACTATTTCCTTAAAAAATGATCTTGTGGCCACACCTTTTGAGGTTTCACCAATTATGAGTTCTTTTGGGTGGTCCTTTTTGAATTTCCAATCCTTTGGAAGTTTAACATCAATAGGTGGAGTTTCTATTTCCTTAGAAGAATTTCTTAGGTCATCAAGATTCTTTGAGGAAAAAGCAACAAGAGGCTTTAGGTCAATAGATACATCATGATCATGATTAAAAATGTCATCATCATTAATGTGATCAAATTTATGCAAATCAAAAGGACTTGATTCATCAAATTTAATATGCATGGACTCTTCAACAACTAAAGTTCTTTTATTGAAAACTCTATAAACTTTGCTAGAAGTTGAATACCCAAGCAAACTCCTACATCCGTTTTGGAGTCATATTTTTCAAGATTTTCCTTGGTGTTTGATATGAAGCATTTGCATCAAAATACACTTAGATATGAAATTCTTGGTTTTCTTCCATTCCATAGCTCATAAGGAGTTTTGTTTAAAATTGCTCTTATAAACAGTCTATTTGAAATATAACAAGCATTATTGACTGCTTCGGCCCAAAAATACTTAGGAATAGAGTACTCATTGAGCATAGTTCTAGCCATGTCAATAAGAGTTCTATTTTTCTTTTCTACAACTCCATTTTGTTGGGGAGTTCTAGGAGTATAAAAGTTATGAAAAATTTCCATTACAAAAATTTAAACTCATCATTAACAAATTTTCTTTCATGATCACTTCTTAAATATGTGATATAAAAATATTTTTTCATTTTGGATTCTTTTAGCAAAAGATTTAAACTCTTTAAAGCTTTCATCCTTATGAGGAAGGAATAATATCCAAGTAAATCTAGAGTAATCATCAACAATGACAAATACATATTGTTTACCTCCAAGACCAGTTGTCCTACAAGAGCTAAACAAATTCATATGCAAAAATTCTAGATGTCTTATTTTTAGTTTTAAAAGCACTTTTAACTTTCTTACCCATTTGACATGTATCACATATTTTATCTTTGAGAAACTTAACATTGGGAAGACCAATTACAAGCTCTTTAGACTTGATATTGTCAATGTGATCCATGCCAACATGCCCAAATCTCCTATGCCACAACCATCATCATCAAATAGAGAGACCATACAATCAATATTGTCATTATGCACATTATTTAAATCAATCATAAAGATATTGTCAATTCTATAACCGACAAACAAAATTTTATTATCCTTCAAACGCTTCACATAGCATTTCTTAGAAGTAAAAGAAATTTTGTTTCATATGTCACATAATTGACTAACACTAATCAAATTATGCTTCAATCCATCAACCAATAATATATATTCAAGAGAGAGTTTTTCGATCTTACCAACTTGCCCAATTCCGATAATTTTACTTTTGCCATTCTCACCAAAGGTTACCTTTCCTCTTTTCTTATTTTGCAAGTTTGTGAGAAGACTTGCATTACAGGTCATATGTCTTGAACATCCACTATCCAAGTACCATGATTCTTATTTCCTTATGGATTTCAAGCAAACCTACAAGAGATAATATTCAAACATTTTTAGGTATCCAAATACTTTTAGGTCCTTGGGGCTTAGCATCAATGTATCCTAGATACACATTTCTAATATAACATTTGAAATTTGAATGACCATATTTTTTCACAATAATGACATTTCAAGATATTTTTATATTTTTGTTGAGATTAAGTCCTATTGTGTTTGTTAAAATGATATTGAGGCCAATAATTATATTTTAGTTTTGATATAGGATATGCATTCTTAGGTCTTTTAAAATAAGAGATATGCATGCCATGATTATGTGCATTAGTTTTAGGTCTAGCATTTTTAGGTGGAGAAATGTGATTGTGCGAACTTGATGCCTTTACAAATGTAGTTTTAGATGTTGATAGAGCATCCCCTCCACTATAGCCAAGTCTATACTTAATTGTATGACATCTTTGAGACTCAAGAATTTTATCTAATTTTTTTTACCATCACAAAGTTTGGATAAATATTCATTATGAAACTCTAACTTGTTTTTCAACAAGAAATTATCATTTTTTTTAGCTTGTTCTATTCTTGGTCTTTAAAGATTAATGGTCTTTTCCATTTCAATATTAGATGCACTTAATTCATTTATTTCCTTTTTGTAAACTTCACAAGCATTTAAGACTTCATTTGACATTTATTTCAATTTATCATATTCGTTTTGCAAACTTATGATATTTTAAAAGTAATGTATCCATAATTTGTATGGTATCATTATTTGAATTAAAATCGAAATTACTAACCTCACTTGAAAATGTATCTTCTTCAATGGCCATGAAGCAAAGAGTGGCTACTTCATCTTTGCTAGCATCATTTTCTTCATCGGAGTCACTTGAATCATCCTAAGTAGCTGTCAATGCCTTTTTCTTGAAACTTTTCTTATTTTTTAATCTTGGACATTCTGCTTTTATGTGACCAAATTTATCACATTCAAAGCATCTCACTTTATTACTTTTGATCTTTTTATTCTTCTCATATCTTTTGAATGGCTTCTTGCTTTTGTTCTTCTTAAAAATAAGATTTCTTATTCTTTTAGTAAGTAAAATCATGTCTTTGTCATCTTCCCATTCTTCACTATCAATTGAAAAGCCTCCTTGAAAGCAATGAGAGCTATTCCCTTACTCTTCCCTTCAACTTTGTCTTCAGATACCATTATCTCATGTGTGAGAAGTTTTCCCAACAAGTTGTTGGTTGGGAGGGTGCTCAAGTCATTGGCTTCCTCTATTGAAGCTACTTTTGCTTCCTAATCCCTTTTGGATAGAAATCTCAAGATCTTACAATTTATATCTTCTTTAGAATAATTCTTCCTAAACTTCCTCATTTGATTTACAATCACCATTAGATGATTGTACATTTCAAATACCTTCTCATTTGGTAACATTTGAAAGACTCATATTCATGAGTAAAAGTCTGAATTTTCTTACCTTTGACTTGATTTGTTCCTTCATGAGTGGTCTCAAGAGTATCCCAAATTTGCTTTGCCGAAATGCAATGTGAGATTTTGCCATAATAATCTCTACTCAAGACACAATAGAGAGTATTCATTTCCTTTCGATTTCTCCCATTTGCTTTCCTTTCAGTCGGTGTCCATTCAATCTTTGGTTTGACAACTTCTATATCATCAACGATTTTTGTAGGAACCGTATAACCTGCTTCAACTATATCCCAAAGATCAATGTCGTCATTATCCATCCCAAAGATCAATTAGTTATTTAATAAAATTAATGACAACTTAAAAGTTAATGAGTGAAAGAGAGAAAGAAAAATTAACACAAAGAATTTATAATGGTTTGGCCAAAAATGCCTACTTCCACTTCTCAAGATAACACTTGAGTATTTTACTAACTTTGATCTTTTTTCAGGTTAAAGATCAAACTTCAAAGTATTTAGGCTAACACGAAACCTTACAAGTGTTTTTTACAATAAGGCTCACACACAACCCAAAAGAGATACAAGAGATACAAGAGATGAGAAAGAAATTATTCAATAACTTTAACACAACTCTCAAGAATTAATTACACTTCAACAACCTTGAAGTTTTAACAATTAATACTTTTTACAACTCAATTTAAAGCTCAAGAACATTTAATAAATTTAAGATATGAATTAATGTACAATAAATTTAAGATATGAATTAATGCACAATAAATTGGTTGTTGTTCTCACAATAAATTGGTTGTTGTTCATATCAACTCATATATATAGTCATCAGCCTAAAAGAGTCGCTTGGGTGCATTAAATGCACATTTAATACAAATCAAAGTTATTCCAACGGCTATAATTTTTGCCAGAATTTGAACTGTAACGGCGGCTACACAACCTGTAGCGGGCACTATATAAGAAGTAGCAGGCGCGACTGTTGCTCCAAAAACTTCAAGATGTTTTTGTGTCTTCTCAGCTTTCTTAGTAGTGGGCGTTACTATTTTGGCTCGCTCTGAATATGAAATTTGTGGCTATTACTTCTTTGTAGCGACTGCTACTTCAAATTTCAACATATGTAGCAGCGGACACTTATATAGGTGGCGAGCGCTATTTAAGTAGCAGTGGAAACTGATTCCAGTCATGGACGTTACTGAAAATAGTAAGCTTTTATGACTTATGGATCTCTTAGTAGCGACTGTTACTTTTAAGTCGTAGGTAATACTTAACTAAGTAGCGGGCACTAATTATCTAGTAGCGGAAGCTACAGATCTAGTTTATCTTAACTTTTCTTCCTTTAAAGTTAAGTAGCGGGGTGACTTAATAGTATAAGGACCACTTCAAACCAGTAATCTATAAATTTGAAAAACTATTATTACATATAATCAGGCAAACATCATGAAAAATTTATTTAGTTGTTTGCACACATCAAAATAAATATGTTATGATATCAAAGATTCAACAAAGATTTTACACAACTATGAAAAAAGTTACTGCTCGAAGTGTTGGCAAAAGATTTTCACAGACATTAAGGAGACTAAAAAGCATGAAAAGTGTTTTTAAAGAATTTTAGAAATAAACATAGGAATTTAAGCTTCTAACTTATATAGATCATGCACATGCTCATATTTTATATATTTGGCAACAAATTATTATCAAGAGATAAGTATAAAAAAAATATAATGTGGTTTAGGTTATTTTTATTTTAGGGTTTGTGAAAAAAATTTTGACAAAAAAAGGTATGTATTTTCTACAATTTGAAATCTGAATGACTGACACCATTATTCTTTGCTTACGTGGTGCTGACATAGCATGCATGGACCCCATTTTCTAATTTTTAATGCCACATGTATAATCGAAAAATCATGTGGCAATTTTTATTTTTTAATAATAAAATATTATTAATAAAAATTTTAATTATTAATAATTAATAATTTTAATTAATATTAATTTTAATTTTAATTTTAATAATGTTATTCTATATTAATAATTTTAAAAAAGAAAAGAAAATTCAAATTTTTATTAAAAATTATAAATATTTTTAAAAATATATGTAATTGTTTCAATTCTCTAATTTACATCTAATAACCAAAAATTAAAATTAAGAAAAGAAAAAACAAAAAATGGAAACGTTTAGAACCCACTACTAAAACAAAAACAAAATTACTCAGATAACTTAAAGAATCAAAATTCGAAATCGCAACAAGAACTTTAGAAATTACTTAAAATCGAAAATTGGTAATTACTCAGATAACAAAATTACCAGTGAAGAATCTTTGCTCAATCCCTTCAACTCCCTCTACTCCACCAAATGTTTCAACCACTTCATCAGCTATTGCAATAATACCCAAACCACTAGAATCAACCCCAATAGCAAACTCACCTACTGGAACTCAAAATTCAACTGCTACACAAAATCAAACCCAAAATGGTCTAAAATCCACTACTATAGTAGCTATTATGGTGGCGGATTTAGCCGGAATAACCATTCTTTCTTGTTATAGTAGATGGAGAGACGAAATTAGATATGGAAACACTACTACAAGCATCAAAATGATGAACGGCCATGGTTATTTCGTCACTCTGCATTAATCTGTGCATCTGTGGAATTCTAGATTGTGGAATCGCAGCAAAAACCCAAATACTCGAAATCGAAATGGTAACAAGAACCTAGATAACCCAGATCAGGCCTTCCATTCTTGAAGCAATTAAAGGCATCATCGATAAATGGGCATGACCCAGATAGGAGAAGGATGAAGAGTTGTTGGTTAGTGAAGTGGAAAGGAAGAGACGTATTTGGATCCCATTGAAGTTGATGGGGTTTTGGCAAATGGGACTCTGATTTTAGGATTTTAATTTGGGGTTTTTTTAAAAATATTTTAAAAAATAAAAAATATTTCATATTTATTGTTAATTTTTTTTTTTTAAATATTACATACAAAAAAATATTTTTTTAAAAATATTATATATTTAAATAATTTTTTTCAAAAATATGACATATACTAAATATATATTAAAAATATATCATACATATATTAAATATATATAAAAAAAAACTGTAAAATTATATAAAAAAAAATAATAATATATTTATATAATATTTCCTTTTAATTATTGAACAATTGGGCTTGATGCCACGGTCTTTATTTTGGAAAATGGGTTTGTGATTTTGGCACATGGATCTTGTCACAGCCTAACTTTAGACTATGACAGTTTTAGAGTACGGGTAATGCCTAAGCCACCAGTACCTCGAAAAACCCATGCTTAAACATTTACATTCATTACTTAACCTGTGATACATTTTATATGATAATTTTTTTTTTAAATCATCATATTGTCAATCATTCATGCAGAAAAACTGATAGAGTTTCCTTTGTAACTCTGACTTAAGCTATCCATAAAACATAAGAATGAACACTTCCAATATTACATACATCCCCTTATATCCTCTATTTATCAATTGCAACTCAAAATGCACTTCAATATTTTCATTCATATCATATTGCATATACATATCATCTCAAGCTTATACATCATATATATATGTACAATATATACATATCCATGTCATATCATTTTACCATTTGATTATTTTAACATTTAACTTAAGTCAATTCAAACCTCTATACACTATATACTAAGGAACTCTATACATAGGAGTGACCCCAATACGTACATCTGATTCAAAGCTGGAGATGGAATAGCCAATGTATAACTACCTCACTGAGGTCCTGAAAACATTAAACCATTGAAATTGTGAGTATAACTTTATACTCAGTGAGTCATAATATATATATATGAGTATACAATAATATTCATGGTAGTCATATTTATCCATTAATGATCTTTAGATAGAAATGCTAATGGTAGCATGATGAAATACAAAGTATGGATCATAATGCATATAATATAACAAGATATCTATAATATAACATGTATCATACTGTAGCTTCCTTTCATCACATCTCCCCCTATCAATCATGGCATAGAGAATATTCTTACCCTCCCTAGTAGGGGCCATAACATAAATCTGTGATCACAGCCGATGGTTTATTACTACACCATCGCAATAGTCCTGTTATAGCATATTATATGCAAATGCCACATATAGCATAAATATATCAAAATTAGTCACAAATAGGACTTATATAATGATTTATATCAATAATAAACCCAAAGAAAGGGTTTGGTTCATTTTCATAATTTGGCCCGTCGGAGCCCAGTTTGCGCTGCCGCAACTGGCTTCCCAAATTACGGATACGTTTTCATTTTTCAGTCACTTTTTGGTTTGCCTGGAATTCAATATATACATAATAATTTATGTATACCAATATCAAGTACATATATATAAAAGATGATTGGGCTTGGTTTCATGTCAAAAAGCTTTTTAGATTATATTTTATAGCCAATCAAAGTTTGTGCCAAATTTAGATATTTCAGTGGCACCAATTTAGGTCAATATGGCAAATTTGCCCAAATGGGGATCATTAATGGTTTTCAAGCAAATTTATCATTTCATATGCATAAATGCATGACTTATGAACGTATTATGCATTAAACATATATATAGACTCACCTTATTCACAAACTCCCAAAATTACTCAAACAAGTCTAGCCAGCCCGGGACTCCCCGTCTGCAGCCCTAATTTGGGAACTTTCCCTTATAACAATCAAATTTGCCTTATAAGACACATATCCATCATATAACATATCAAAGCATTTATTATGCCATATTAAGGCATAATCAAGTACATAAACACATAACTACATACAATATGCGCATTTTACACATAAAGCACATCAAAGGCCCTATATTACTCATTTAACTCATTTCATACCTTTTATGCACCAAATGCAATTCTATCACTTTAAACCTTTCACATTACTCATATTTATCAATATTATGCTAAGTTATGAACTTCCAAACACTTAGCTTATTATTTCATATCAAACATACATCATTT
>CANXYC011127794.1:0-10157 GCA_948193065.1 Aleurites moluccanus | reverse complement strand
TTATTGCATGTTCATATCTTATTGAGTTGAAGGCTCACTCCTCTTCTGTGGATTTCAGGTGATAGTGTAGCTCGTGAGGGAGCCAGTAGAGAAGATCAAGCTTCTTGACTCATTCTTCCAAGAAGCCTTCATTGTAATTATTTTGAAATATGATTATGTATATTCATTATATGGTATTATGACACAATATGTATTGGGAGTATACTCTAGAGCTCCGTAGTTGGTCATTGGAGATGATAATATTTTGATGTATGACTTATTGGGTTACTCTTGGTCCTTAGTGATATGGGATGCATCTTTTGATCAGTAAGGAACAAGAGAAAAATTATGAAATGATAATGGTAAAGATATGAATGATGCTTAAATGGATTATAGAAATAATTATTGTATGATATCTATATTTAATATGAATGTGTAATATAAATGAGATCCAGGATATGAGAGTTCTACAGGTTTATGGTGGCCTTAAGCATACCCTTGCCCTAGGACCATCGCACCACTGGAGTTGGGGTGTGACAGAGGTGGTATCAGAGCTATAGGTTTATAATCCTTAGCTTAGAAGATAGATAGAGATGCATGAGCACTAGTATAGGTATTTATTAAGATAACTACAGAGTATAGGATTGTGTCTCGTTCAATTATGTCTTCCTTTGGTATATATATCTGCGTTAAGTATGCATAGTGAGTTTGATAATATTTGTTCTTCTTATCATTATCGAGATGCCTTCGTGTCATGGTAGAGGATGAGGTCGAGGCCTTCCTAGGCGGGAGTTACCTTCTAAAGAGGGTTCTGTAGGTGGGAATGGAGGAGATGAGGTTCCTCCTGTGCCACCAGTAGATGTGGATCATATGGCTCAGCAACTGGATCAGCTGCAAAGGAACTATGCAATGATAGCTGAGTTCATTACTCAGCAGAGGCAACAACAAGTACCTCCAGTTCAGGTTCCAAAAATCCCTATTCCTCCAATAGTTCCAGCAACTGTAGTGCGTCAAGAGGAAGAGGTATCATTTAAAAGATTCCTAAAGCTCAAGCCCTCAGAATATAAAGGGGAAGTGGATCCTACAAATTTCTTAGAAGAAATTGAAGAGAAAGTGCAGATTCTAAGGATTCCTGACAGAAGGGCTATTGAGTTTGTGGGGTATTTAATGAAGGCTGAAGCAAAGGATTGGTTTAAAAGAAGCATTTCTGGTATGCTTCGGGAAAATGAAGAGCTATCCTGGGAGAGATTCAAGGAGTTAGTGTTAAATGATTTTCTTCCTGAGAGTGTGAGGGAAGCTAAGTCCCTGGAGTTCGAGAGATTGGTTCAGACCCCTAGCATGAGTGCTTCAGAGTATGCCAGGAATGTCACACCCTAACTCCAGTAGTGCGACGGTCCTAGGGCAAGGGTAGGCTTAAGGTCACCATAAACCCGTAGAACTCACAAATCATGAATCTCATCATCATTTTATAAATCATAACATTATATATATATATATCATACAATGATCATGTCCATACACATACATATAATTAAATATCAATGATATCTTTTTTATTATCATTTCATATCTTTCTCCTATTCCTTAATAATCAAAAGATTCGTCTCACATCACCAAGGAACAAAAGTACCCAAAAGGTAACAATCATACATCAAAATATACTAATATCCTCGAATAACTAATTACGGAGCTCTAGAGTATATTCCCATTATATATTGTGTCATAATACCATTAAATGAATATACAAAATATCTTAAAAGTTATTACAATAAAGCTTCTTGGGAGAATGGATCAAGAAGCTGGATCTTCTCTATTAGCTCCTTCACGAGCTATGCTATCACCTGAAATCTACAGAAGAGGAGTGAGCCTTCAACTCAGTAAGATATGAACATTTTAAATCAAAAGTCTGAATATCGAATCATGGTCATGAACAAATATTTATACATATAGGCATGAAAGAATTATAAGCTTCACTTGAAACAAACATGGTATTCATAATAATTTGGCTATATCAAATCATGTCATAAATCAAATCATGGTTCGTATTTAGAATATGGAATGCCCACAAAGAATGGCATTATCAAGTCTCATCTGATAGAACTGATCTCATGTCATAACATACGTATCAGTAGCCTTGCTACATTAACGTGCAGACATGCTTGGCCAGGCATGCGCCTAGAGCTCATGGCCCCCTCTAGGTGGAACACTGATAAAAACCCTATCAGCTGGGCTCCCAAAGTGCACTATAGACCAATGAATTTACTCTCATTGGGAAGAGCATTCTATCCTTGGTTCATGGGGTTTCAATCGCATACGAAGCATATTGGTCGCAAGACCATCATCATATATCATCAATCAAATCGAGTTTGCAATGAAGAAACATATGAACTTGATCTAAGAAAATTGATCAAGTCATTTATATTATATATATACAAATATATACATATGAATGAACAAATTAAAGATGCTAAGTAACATTATTTCAACAAGCAAGAAACAAATAAATGTTCATACTTACCTTAATACAATTTCTCTTGAAATTCCCTTTAGCAAATTCCAACTCTAATGCTTCAATTAATGTGATTTCCTCCTCCTAAGAAATTTCCCCAAATATACAAAATTAGGGTTTTCTCCAAATCAATTATATTTACCATGAGGTCCTAATAATTAATTATCTTAAAGTCTCTATTCTTAATTCCCAACAATAATTTTATTCATCTCTTTAAGAAAATCTGCATTTAATTTTGGAGTTACTGTTCATGTTACTATTCATGACAGTCTCAACATTCTGATTTCTCCCACATTAATTACCATTAATGACTTTAGATTACTTGTAATAAATTCTATATACCCAATATTAATTATTCTAACCCATAGACTTAAATAAATCTAAAGAAAATAGCTTGGAAGAAAATTTACCTTATTTTCCTCAACACTGAAATTCTTGAGATTCTTGCTCAAATCTGATGATTTCTACCTTAATACAGAATAATCTAGAAGTCTCATACATTAATTTGATTATTAATGCCTTAGAGAATAAAATGAGTCTAACTCTGAGAAAAGACTGAATCTCACAAAGAAAGAATTTCTAAGCTTAGGTCGGGACTAGATGATTGGGCCAAGTGGTGGCCCAATTGTCTTTTTGGTTTTTATTTTATGGCCTGTCAAAGTTTAGGACATTTAGGTAGTTTCGGTGAGTTTATTTACGGGCCAATTGACACTTTATGCAATTTTGAGTAACAAACTTCATATTTATAATTCAAATTATATAATATGATATAAATGATGCAAATCATGCATAATTATACAAAAGGACTCACCTCAAACACAATTCCAACTATGCTTCCTCAAACCAAGGCCTTCGAGCCCTATGCGGCTCGCTGTTCAACACTCCTGTTTGGAGTTTTTGACGGTTCACCTATTACCACACATAACACTCCGATAAGGTATAAAATCATTACAAAACACATCAATTACACAAAACATACATTACATTCACTTCAAAGCACACTTTACATCAAACATATCAATATTCCCTATTACCTTCAAAGTACTCAAAACATACATTCCATACACATTTAAACCTATATATTTCTATCATTTTCCATACTTATTCATATTTAAACTTAACTTTACTAAACACATTAGTCCAACACATTAAACTAGTAAACTTAAACTTGTTCAATTTAAACAAAACTCATTCTATTCACTCATTTTTCAATACCATTACATCCATTAACATATATAAACATCTAATGAACCACATTTAAACATTCAAACCTAACTAACATCAAAACACACTTCTCCATTCTCATTCCTCCTATTCGGCCAAAACATCAACACCTTCCAAATGGATTCTTTTATAACATTCAATCATCAATTCATCACATTCATATCAAATATAACTCATTTCATCACTTAAACACCTAAAATAACAAAGTAACACCAAACCCTAACCATTAAAGATTTCGGCCACTTCTAATTCCTAAACCAAATGAGTTTGTTTTCATCATTCAACCATAAATTCATATCATACACATCATATAAACAACATTTAAAGAAATAAATCCACTAAAATCATACTTTGATCTAATGTTCATCCTATAAGGGTTTCAAGCCATTATTTTGAATTCCAACCATACAAAATGAATTCTAATCCATAAATAATAACAAGAAACATCATATAATCATTTTTGGAAGAAAATTTGGTAAGTTGTTAGTTTTTGAGTTTTATTGGTTCTATAATGCTCAAAAACTAACAACTTACCAAATTTTCTTCCAAATCTTCCTTGAATTATTTGGTTGCCTTAATGGATTTTTCTTTGAAATCTAAGGTTAGATTAGTGTTTAGGATGGTGGATTATATCTAATTTAATCAAAAATGGAAAGATAACAATAAGAAATGAAGTGGGTGTGTGATGGCCGAACCATGCAAGTGAAGAACAATGGAGTTTTGGCTGAAATTTCTAAGGAAGAAGAAGACAAAATGGTGTGGTGTGAGAAATTTATCCAAATACTAAAGATGTGATCCAATGGTTTTGGTTTCATAGTAATTTTTGTGAAACCTAGTCATCCAAACATCCATTCTTCTTACTTTCATACTATTTGTTCATCCAAAGTCAACTAAGATGGATACGATATACATTTAACACACCAAATCCAAAGCCAATGGCAAAAATCCTATACTTTGAGCTTATGATAACAATTTTGCAACCTATTCATCTAACCATCCCATTCTTCATCATTTGATCCAATGGTTAGATTTAATCAAGCCTATACTAATACCTTAAGGTTGCACACACTCAATAACTCCATATTATAAAGGATAAGACCAAAATACCCCTAATGCAACCGAAGCACTGAAATTACACAATTTGCCGGGAACCATTTTTCAACCGGGTTTATTTCTCTAACTAATACTCAAATAAATTAAATAATGTCATTTTCAATTCTTTAAATTCTTTTCTACCTCCAAATATGATATTAAATCCATTAAAATCCGACGGGTGAAAAATGACCGTTTTGCCTCCAGTTCATCAAAAACTCAAAATTTTTCGATTAAGTCCTAACAGCCTTTAGACCACTTCTATGCTCAAAATCAATTCAAATAACATGCATACTGTCAATTTCATACATAAATGCAGATTAATAACACATTAAAAGAAAAAAAAATCTCCCCCCTAAAGTCCTCTTTAAGGGTTAAGTCAAATTTAGGCTGAGGTGTTACACGCCAAAGCCACTTGGCGATAACCACTAGTAGAGGTAGAGGAGCCGCCACGATGAGGTGGGGCTGCCACTAAGCCTTCACGGCAGCACCACCAAGAAGGCTTAATGGAAGCTCCATTTTTTGTAGAATCCCACATTAGAAATTCATCCTTTCCCACCCCCAAGCATTCTTTTATAAATACAGGTGCATTTGGCCTTTAAAACTTACACCATAACAGTTGAGTTGAGTTTTCCTTAAATGGCTTTCCCTTCTCCCTCCTTAATCAATATTCTTTCACATAAGCAGTTCACTTCTCTTTAATTTCGAACCAATTTATTTGATTCTCTTTGAGTTGGAGGAATATAAGACTTATCTTAGCAATTGGAGCCTTAAATTGATATCTTTTTGAGTTAATTTAGCATCACTTTTGGACAAAATTGGATTAATTAATCATCTTGGATAATTCATTAAAAAATACTTGGACAATTTGGACTAATTTGATTACCTTAACGAAAAGTGAAAATCCAATCCGGAAGAACTCTAAGACACCATCCACCCTAAGTCGCGAAGCAAGGTATTGTTTCTAAACCCAATCTTTTTAAGTTAATGCGTTGCATATTGCATCTCTCTTCTTCTACCTTTCTTTAATTTAGTACAACATCAAACTAAAGAACAATTAATTGCATCTTTTTTCTTTAATTTGGTAAAGTATCAAACTAAAGAACAAAAAACATGGTAAAAATGGAAGAGGTAAAATCAAACTTTTCTTAAAATTAAACCTAACCCCTTTACAAAAAGGAAGAATCGCATAGGTTTTGATTTCCATTCAAAGGGATACACATGTAAGCTATTTCACAGCTTCAAATCCAAAAACACCAAAAAACCATCTTTTTTCAATTATTTTGTATTTGATTTTATTTTATTTTGGGAATGTGTGGTCAACCTAGAACCCATAAGGGCTAGAGTTTACATCCCCTGTTTTAGGTTTTGATTGTAATTAATTAATTTTCTTTACTTTATTTGTTATGGTTTACTTGAATGTTTTATGGTTTATTTTGTAAATTACTTTGTATAATTCATTCATCTTATAAATTTCATCTTATAACTTGTTCATAAGAATGCATCTTTTTTTATAAATCATAAATTAAATGAAAAGCCAAATGAGTTACTTAAACCAAAAATCTAGTCTCCAAGTTTAATCTCGATTTGAAGGTCTAGTGATTTTATTCTTGGGTAAATTTGGAGTCAACTTGAGTTTTTCTTTCTTTTCCGATAAAAATTAAGGTGGCGACTCTACAATAATTTTCAAAATCCAAGTTAAAGAATAGTTTGCAAATATAAGCCAAAAGTTGTCTTTATTGCGTGGGAAATCACACCCAAAATAAGTATTTCAGTGCTCAAGCGAAGCCTCACATAGCTTAATTTTTAATTGAATCACATATTGTGGGTTCATGAACCATCAAGTTAGCTAAAACTATTCATGTACACAAATCCTTATATAATCAAATTAAAATAAGTTACTTAACATATTGAATCAACATGGTAGTAGCTAACTATCCTAACATTCTCATGTTAATATTACTAACACATATAACAAACAATGAGCAAACTTGTATGTAATAATTATGCTTTCTAATCATCATATTAAATTTATATGCATGCAAATGCTTAAGATATTTAAATAAAATAGAAACTAATCATCTATGTTTAACCACATAATGTAAATTTAAAAACAAACAAAACTTACTAACATGATTGCATAAACTAAGAATATAATACTACATACTTTAGTATCAAAACAAATTATTTAGCATGATGAATTAATATGATAGTAGCTAATCATCCTACATTTGCTCATATGAATAACACTAACATATATTTAGATAAGCCATATCCATTGCATTAGATCAAATATATAAATTATCATGCTTAAGATATAAATCAAACAACTTAACTCAATTATCATCAAAACAATAGCAAGTTGATGTTCATGGCAAAACAATCATAATAATATAATCTAATAACATTCTATATGCATATAAGCAAATATTTATAAATATATATTGATCATGTGATGCAATCAAACAAACAAAAACATGAAAGAATCAATAAAACATCACAGGAACAAAAAAACTAGGGAGCTTATTCGTAAGGCTTTGCTCTAGGGTGTCCAGCCTTGTGCAAGGTCCAAGCTACCCTTGCGTCTGGGACCTTGATTTTTATGGTCATTTTGGCATTTTTGCTTAAAAGAAAAAAAATGATTTGATGGCCTTTTGGCCATGCTTGCTCAATTTAAGTTAAGTTCGAAGTCTTAAATTCTTTGGCATGAAATAAACAACTTCAAATACATATTTTGATCCATAAAATAATCGAATTCAAAAATGCGTATGTGTTTCATGCCATGGTGAATCATGTCATAAAGGAAATCAAATTATATTTCATATAACCTAACCCTAACATCATATATTCATCATACATATCCTCAATTGCAACAATCAAACATCATTATACATGAAAAGTAAATATATATACAAAAATAAACATAGATCATATGGATTTTGTGACATGAGTCACTATAAATTCATATGATCGCACAAGCTTTCACATGTTTATTCAAGAAAATTTAATGAAATTGATATCCAAACCTTAAGACACTAAGATTTGGCGATTCACCCTCAGGATTTACTTTTGATGGTTGAGAAAGGATCCGAACTCAAATATGTTAATGCAAAATGAATTGTTTGTTCTTCAAAAGCGATTGAATCAACTTTTCATTGAATGAAAAATTTGCTTCTTCTCTCAAAAAGTATAATCAACAATCTTGAAGAATTACAATTAATACTCTACAAGAATATGAAAACTCAATATTTTTCTCAAAAGTCACTAAATGTGTAAGAGTATTTATTAATGCAATAATAAAGGTTGTTCTTTTTTTTAAACCTTCATAACAATCCACATTTATAGTCTTCCACCAAATATAGTCGTTTTGCTTCATTTAATGCTCATAAATGCATTCTTCAGCTTTTTCAAAAGCTAGTTTCTTTTGTTAGTTAGCGCAGAGTAGCAGGCACGACTTGCCTGGGGTTGAAGAACTTTACAACTGTGACTCGCTAGCAGTGGCTATGAATGTTGTTGAGTAACAGGTGCGACCAAATTGTAGCGGCTGCAACTTTTTGCACTATTTCTCTAAAAACCTTTTGGATCTCTGAGCTCCTTTAGTAGCGGCCACTACATCCTAGTAGCGGGCGCAACTTTTTTCTCACTTTCACCATTGAGCTTCTGGAACTTCTAGACTCCTTAATCGCAACTGTGACAAATTGATAGTGGCTGCAAATACTTTAAGCATTTTACGTAGCAGCTATTATGCCTGAGTAGCGGTTGTTATGCTTGAGTAGTGGGCACTTTTCCCTTGTTCTAAGCCTTGAGCTTCTAGACCTACTAAATCCCTTAGTCGCAGCTGCATCTTCTTGGTAGCGGATGTGACTTTTCTTAGTTATGACTGTGACTTTTCTTAGTTGTGGCTGTAACACATGATCACTATAAATCTATAACCCTAGCAAGTATACTAGTTCTCAAGTAGTATAAAAATATCGTTCCCACGAGGATTTAATAAAACAAGTATTAAAGCTATAATTAATCTAAGATTATTTAGAAACTCAAATTAAATTCAAACTTGAATAATTAAATCTAAAAATCTGAATTAAAAGCAAACAAATATTAATTAACTAATCAAACAATTAATTATAATTTGAGATAGCTAAGACTATTGGTCCATTTAATCAATTCAATGTATATTAATATATTAATCTAACCAAGACAAAAATTGATTTTCATAAGCTAAAGTTTTTCTAATTTATTTAATATTCTATCTCAAGATATATCAAACCTACTTCTATCAAGTAACCCATAAATTTTTCTAATAGAGTTCTCGAGATAAAAGTGCATTAGTACTAAGAAAACTTGTATAAAAATAACAGATGAATCTTGTATATATATTTCTATATAATATTCAATTCACATTATGAATTACTATAGTCAATCATATGAAATCCTTTCTCAATTCATCCATATGAATCAATTCAATTAAGATGTGATCAAACTCCTAATAGTATTAAGAACAATAATTCACAAATATATGAAAATAAAATTGTCTTGATTAAATTAACTAATTTTAAAATATTGAATGATTTCGGCTTCCCATAGCCTTAGCTAAAAAGGAATTTATTTCATATTTAATCTAACAAAAATAAAAAAAAAATAAGGAAGAAACCCTAAAGGAAATTATTGGAGAGTGTTTCTTCTTGATTTTAGGGTCTCTTTTAATCTCGATTGCTCCCTCATTACTCTCCTCTGTTTTCTACAGTAGCCACCTCTGCTTTTCCTCTAAAATTCTATTCTTCTGCCCTAAAAATGTCCAGCTCCTTTTATAAGTTTCCAGCCCGACACATGCCCATGTCTTCCAATAGACATGCCCATGTCTTTATTAAAAAAAGTAATTTCCAGCTCATTTTTCCAAATATTCCTAAAAAGATAAATCCAAGATAAGTGCAAAATAAATAGATAAATACTAATTAAAACATAAAAGAAATACCTAAAACCCTAAATAATTTGGGTAAAACTAATATATATAATTTACACCTATCAAATACCCTCACACCTAGATTTTTGCTTGTCCTCAAGCAAATAAACACTTAAAAACTAAAAATAAAAACTTGAATAAGGCTAAAATTTAGAGCTCAAACAACTTCTGAAAGTAATTTAAATTGATTCTCAAATCAAAATTCTAGCAATATCAAGTGAAATAATCAGTATCCTTTCACAAACATCATTTTCACCTGTCACACCCCAACTCCAGTGGTGCGACGGTCCTAGGGCAAGGGTAGGCTTAAGGCCACCATAAACCCGTAGAACTCCCACATTCTGAATCTTACATACAATCATATTATAAATTCAAATCATACTATGACATATC
>CANXYC011127643.1:0-13967 GCA_948193065.1 Aleurites moluccanus | reverse complement strand
CTATCTTTTGATTAATATATCTAATAACCTGATGCTTTGTGTATGATGCAACGTTCATGGCTAGCAGCAAGGTGCATTCAATTTTGATAATTTTAGAGTTACATTGTGCTAGAATTTATAGGGTGATATATTATATTTGATCAATATATCTAATAACCTTATGCTTTGGGTTTGATTTTATCGTATTTTGGGCATTAGTATACTAAGAGTGAAATTTCAAAATAGTTGAAAATAAGAGAGAGGGCATATACATATATATTATATATATCATGCATTTTCTTTTAAAATACAAGAACAATATTAGTCCATTATCTTAGCTCTTATATGGCCAATTTGATTACAAGCTTGAAATGAACGGGGCCTTGTTTAGTTTAGAACTGACTTTGTGTACAGAGTAAAAATGGACAATTTCATAACTCTATTATCCATTTTAAGCTCATCAACGTTAGAATACCAACTTGGAGAGTTAAATGCATATATATATATATATATCTAACTCAATTCGACACTTCTTTTTTTTTAAGGGTATCCAAAAATAAAAGGAGAGATATGACATGAAATTAAACGTGGAAATCGAAAACTTCACCCAAAATAAATTAATCATCTAATTTCTAAACAAAGCAAAATTTGCCCTTTTCCAATTGGCTTCACCTTTAGAAAAGAGAGAAGAAAAAAAAAGGATTTGTGATCTAAAGATCATGGTCACACAAAGTGGGATTTAAGTAAAAAATTTTAATGGGATTTAAGTTAGAACCTCAACCTATTATCCTAGCAACTCTCAACAGTCAACACACTAGCTTTCAAAATAAAATAAGTATGGTTTAGTTTTAATTTTTTTAAAAAATTTAGATGGAAAATAATTATTTCATCGAATAAGACTAAATATTGGAATTAGATAATATAAAATGAAATGTTAGAAAGAATTAATTACATATATTAAAACAAAAATAATATAATATAAATTTATAAGTTATAAACACATAAGAAATGATGCAATATGTATCCTCAATATATAATTAAAAACAAATTAAAGCAAAATAATATAAATCACAATCATAACATGATAATTATAGATCTTGTTAACACCAACCCAAAAACGATTTGACCCAAGATTATTGGGCATGGATTTAGAGCAGCCCCATACAAAAGGTTAATTAAGTCCGTGATTGTATTGGACTTTGATTTGGAGTAGGCTTTGTATTCATTTCGTATAATGAGCCCATTTCCTGTGTATTTTGCCTGATCAGCCTAGGGATTTGCCTTTTTTTACAGTTATTTTTCTTAGCTTTTGTATAAATAAGACTGTGTAACTAACGTAAAGACTATCTACGCATATTATCCAAGAAAACCATATCACTTTTTTTTTTATCTTAAACAAATAAAAGTGAATGAGTATAAATAAATGTGACTGAGAAATGGAGTGATGAATCGAAGAAGTAACAAAGTAGCATCTCTCTTTTGTGAAGAATTTCAATGGGTGATGAAATGCTGAGTCAGAGAAGGGGATGATGTGATTGATATAGTGACCTGCACTATATCAATACGAACTCCTTGGGGGAGCGACTTATAGATTCTTCCAAGTATTCCTTTCCCTTTTAGCATCTTCTATGGCTCTCATTTTTTTTGTGGGGCATTAGTAGGGACTCCTCTAAAAACCATGAGTTCATAATTTTCTTTTTCTTCTTCTTGCTTTTAGCTCATACTAAAAAAAAATATAATAATAATAATAACCTTCACGAGCTCATAATTTTTAGAAGAAAATGTCAAATGAATAGTTTGCTAGCCAATTCACAACCAAATTTTTATTCTCCTATTAATATTTGTTGGTTCGAGTAGTAAGAAATTTATTTTCCTTAAATAAAATTTCGAATTTGAGTCTTATGAATAGAGAAAATATATATTGAAAGAGTTTTACTCTCTTAATATTGGAAATGTTTTACCCTCTTACGAGTCTCTCCCAACTCTAGCTTAAATTAATTAGGTCTAATAACTTTAAATACTACGTGATTATACAAAAAAAAAAATTTCTTGTAAATATGACATACTTAAATAGATTACTTATACCTAAAAAAAAATTTTAGGTGATTTACTTAAATAGATTAGATATACTTGAAGAATTCTTTCTCTTAGAATTTTTCTTCTTCTTTTGATTGATTAAAGTTTTAGAAATTGTTTAAGAACATTAATCAAAATACAAATGGTGATATATGTATGATCTGTAAGAGTAGTACATCTCTATTCCAGATATTTAATGATTCATATCTCATCAATATATTTTTTTTTACATTATTCACACTAAGTAATAAATTAAATTGATTTCGAGCTTTTTTTACATTTTATATATCTATCAGAAGAAAATAAGGTTAATTACCCAATTAATAATTTATAAATAAAGTGGATATATATAATTAGGTTCAACTAAAGTAAATACTGATGTGTTTAAATTTAGATGGTATTTTTAATTAGGCTTGAATTGATTTAGTAAATTTAATTTAATTTTAATTTATTGTTAAGTTTTTATTTGATTTGTTTAATTTTTAAATTTGAAGTAAGATTGAAGGTAGGATAATTTTTTGTTTAAAAATCGAATGATTTTAAGGATAAAAGTTTTTAAAAATTAGTACTCGATTTTTGAAGAGAAAAGACTCAATTTTTGCTCAAATTATTTTTCGAAGCCCAAACTAGTGCAATGGCTGATGGCAAAAATGAGTTGAAAGAGCGTGTAACGCGGTTGGAAGTATTGTTGGATACTTTGAAGGAACCTCTTGAATGAAAGAATTCTGTTCCATTTTCAGTTTGCGAGAGGATCACAAATTTGGAAGTCGAGTCCAAGGAGTTTGGATAGTCCTTTATTGATGGTTTGGATGGATTAAGGTAGGTAAATGATGACATTTACAACCAAATTATGGTGTTACACAAGGTTATTGGTAACATTGAAGGCATGACTGATGGTAGACGGTCAGTAAAAGTCACAGAACCAAAACCTTATAATGGCACTGGGGGTGCGAAGGATTTGGAGAATTTTATGTGGGACATGGAGCAATATTTATTGTTGCGCATATTGCTTCAAAATCACCATTATAAATATGTATCTGGTTGAAGATGCAAAATTATGGTGGAGATCTCTAACTTCGGAGGATGCTAACGTTGGAAGGGAGAAAATTGAATCATGGGAAAGGTTGAAAAAAGAAATGAAGGATCAATTTTTGCCGTGCAATTCATTTTGGGTTGCAAGGGAGTCTCTGAAGCAGCTGAAACATACCGGCACAGTGCGGGATTATGTGAAAGATTTTAGTTCTTTGTTGTTGGATATAACCAACATGTCTGAGGAAGACAAGTTGTTCAATTTCCTCTCTGGCCTACAATCGTGGGCACAAGTGAAACTCCGAAGGCAGAATGTGAAAGATTTGCCTAGAGCAATTGCGGCTACCAATAGTTTGGTGGATTTCAAAGTAACCAAATAAAATGATGGTTTTTTGAAATATAAATCTAGCAAGGAAAATAAGGGAAAAGGCAATAAAGACAAGAGAAGGAAAATCAAGGGGTCTATGCAGTGAAGGAGAAGCAAAAAGATGGTGGCCCTTCTTCACAAAATAAGGGTGGTACCAATACAAATTAGGGCTGCTTCTTATGTAATGGTCCACACCGAGCCAAAGTTTGTTCGAAAAAGGAGAAATTGAATGCCATTCTGGTGGAAGAAAACCACAAGACCGTGGGTAAGAAGATTGCAATATTGGTGAACCCACTGCAATTGATCAATTCGATCATTGCGAATTTGAATCATTTGTCTCTGCTCAATCCTGTGACAAATGATGTTGCTGCTGCTCAGGCTATGTTGATGCATATTAATGTGAAGGTGAATAATCGAGACATAATCGCTATAGTGGACACTGGGGTAACTCATACCTTTTTATTCGCTAGAACTGTCAAGCAGTATGGGCTGAAAATGCCCAAGTTTCCTAAAGACGGTAAATGCGAAGGTGCAAGTAGTAGTTGGTATGACATATAATGTCCCAGTAGTTGTGGGAAATTGGTCAGAGAAGGCAAATTTTCTAGTGATACCCCTCGATGACTTCGACCTTATATTAGGGGTTGATTTTTGTAAAAAGATAAAGATTGTCCTTATTCCTCACCTAAATGGGGTCGTGGTGATGCAAGAAGCAAATCATTGCTTCATATCATACTACCATCCTTTTATGACAGGGAAACAAAAGGATATATCATATTGCATTTTAGCTACGGGGGTTGAAAGAGGGTCGAAACATGGGTTGGATACCTATCTAATGGCTATAATAGAGATCAAGAAAAACAAGTTGGTGGAAGTCTCAGATTTTGTCGCTTTGGTATTGGAAGAATTTATGGATGTTATGCCTTTAGAGCTTCTAAAGACTTTACCACCAAGGAGAGCCATTGATCATAAGATTGAATTAGTGTTTGGTTATTGCATGTCTCCTCTAGAATTGACAAAATTGCGCAAGCAATTGAATGAATTGTTAGAGGTTGGTTTCATTGAGCCATCCAAAACCCCTTATGGTGCTCCTGTGTTGTTCTAAAATAAAGATGATGGTTCTTTGTAGATGTTCGTAGACTATAAGGCATTAAATAAGATCACGTTCAAGAACAAGTATCCCATTCCACTTGTTCAAGACTTGATGGACAAATTGAGCAAGGCTCATTGGTTTACCAAGTTGGATCTGCGATCGAGTTACTGACAGGTCAGAATTGTTGAAGGAGATGAGGCAAAGACAACTTGTGTGACCTATTATGGTTCTTATTAGTTCCTTATTATGCTGTTTGGTTTGATAAATGCTCCTGCTATATTTTGCAATATGATGAATGATGTTCTATATAAATATTTGGATGACTTTGTGGTGGTCTATTTGGACGACATTGTCATATATAGCCAACTGTTGGAGGAACATGTGGGACACTTGAGAACAGTGTTGGCCTATTTGCAAGAGTTTCAACTCTATGTAAAGATAGAGAAATGTGAATTTGCTAAGCAAGAGATCATGTTTTTGGGCATTTGGTTAGTAATCGCTAAGTGCGGATGGATCCCAAGAAAGTTCAGGCCATCCTGGATTGGTCTGCCCCAACTAAAGTTCCTAAGTTGCAGTCTTTTCTTGGCTTAGTGAATTAATATCACAAGTTCATTTTTTGTTATTGCAAGAAGGTGGCATCTCTGATGGATCTTTTGAAGAAATATGTGTGGTGGCATTGGTAAGATAATTGTGAGGAGGCCTTTCAAAAATTGAAGACCATTGCTTCTGAACTGGTGTTATGGTTGCCAGACTTCGAGTTGCCTTTCAAAGTTCACACAGATGCTTCTGATAAAGTGGTGGGAGAGTGCTAGAGCAAGAAAACCACCCAACAACATTCAAGAGTAGGAAGTTAAATCCTACTAAGCAAAGGTATTCTGCCCATGAGAAAGAAATGGTTGATGTGGTACAGTACTTGCAAGTTTGGAGAGTGTACTTGCTTAGAACAAAGTTTGTTGTTGGCACCGACAACGTTGCCAACACTTTCTTCAAGACACATAAGAAATTGTCTCCTGAGTGGGCTCGTTGGCAAGAGTTTCTGGCAGAATATGATTTTGTGTGGGAGCATAAATATGATAGGCACAACCAAGTTGCGGATGCTTTAAGCAGAAAGGAAGTTTTTACTACCATCTATATTGTTTCTCGGGTGGAGACATCCTTGTTGGACAGAATCAAGGAAGCTGCCAAGGAAGATGTGGCCTATGGAAGACTAATACAACAAGTGCATGATGGGTTGGTACGTCGGTATTGGATTGATGACAACCTCTTAATGTTCAAGGGAGGTAGAGTCTTTGATCCTTTAGTGGATGGCTTGAGAAAAGAACTAATAAAGGAGACCTATGATCCATAATAGGCTGGCCATCCTTGTGTTGAATGAATGTTGGCATTACTATCCCGTTCATATTTTTGGCCTAAAATGGAAGATAAGATTGAGAATAAGAAAGAGGCAGTTTGCTACAACTTTTACTTGAGAGAGAATTACACATAATTTAGATTAATTAATTTATTAACTATAAAATTTAGATAATCAATTATGAGTTATTAACTATAGAAGTTTAATTAATGAAATCTAAATTCTAGGCCTATTTCATCTTTGCAAACCCTTGAAAATTTTCACCTCATTAGTTTTAATTTTAAATATTACTTTAATTTTAATTCCATAATCAATTTAAAATTTCGTTTAAATAATAAAAAAAAATACTAATTTTGTTATTTGACAACACCTCCTCGTAGAAACGATACTCTATTCACTCTATTACTTGCGTGAACAATTCGTGTATTTGCATGAACAATTCATGTATTTGCGTCGTTGCCGAGGAGACGAAAATTGTATCAATATCAATACCAAATATTTTCTTTATTAATTTAGACTTTTATTTTATTTTTAATATTTCTTGCTTAATTTTGATTTTGAATTACAGAATTTTATACGAAAGTCTAGATTGGCAAACCTTGAACCGTTGAATTTAGAAATCGAGAAATTGTGCAAGAGAAATCATAAAGAAGCAAGAGTTCGAAAGCAACAACAAACAATGAGCGATATGGCAGATCTGAGAGGATAAGCTCAAGTAGTAGTATAAGCAGCAGCAGCAACGATGACGGCCACTAAAGAGAATAGACAAGGAGGTGCAACAAGATATTCATGAACCTTCGGTTCATAATCAACTTCAAGCCAGGACCCTGAAGGATTATGTGTTGCTAAATCTGAATAGGGTGTAATCTAGTATAGTCATACCGGCTATCAATAACAACTTGAAGTTGGACCCAGCTCTAATCAATATGGTGTCCAACAAGAAATTTGGAGGGGGTCCTTTAGAGGATCCAAATGCCCACATTTCTAATTTTGGAGCTGTGCAACACAGTTAAGATAAATGGCATATCAGATGAGGCCATAAGGATGATGTTGTTCTCTTTCTCTTTAAGAGATCAAGATAAGGACTAGTTGAACAAGCATACAGCAGATTACTTCACCAACTGGAGGATGTTTATGCAAGCCTTTTTTACTTAGTACTTTTCACCTGGGAAAATGCTTTGGTTTAAGAATGATATACTCAACTTTGTACAGCTTGAAGGAGAATCTCTTTATGATACTTGGGAAAGATTCAAAGGGTTACAAAGGAGATGCCTAAACCATAGGATTAACAATTATACATTGATGCAGACATTATATGGTGGATTATCGCCTACTATTCAGACAACCCTAGATGTAGTAGCTGGCGGTGCCTTGGTAAACAAGTCAACAGATGAAGCATACCAGTTGATAGAGGAAATTATTGCTTTAAATAATCATCAATGGACTAATGAGAGAGGTCATCCAAAGAGAGGTGCTGAAGTTTATATGTAGATCATATGGCTATGGTTAATGCTAAATTTAACACAATTTTAAAATTATTAAGAAATAATAATGTTGGTCAAATAAATTCCATTTTTAACAATTTTGTGAGTTGTGATTTTTGTGGAGATAACCATGCCTCTATAGAGTGTTCCACTATGGAACAAAGGCAGTTTGTGAAAAATTACAATAGGCAACAAAACAACCCCTACATAAACTCATACAATCCTGAGTGGAGGAATCATATGAACTTCTCATAAAGCAACCAGTGTTATCCACCTATGCAAAGGAATCAAAGAGGACAAGCTAGGCCATTTCAACTTCCGAGATTTCAACAATAGAGAAATCAGATACAACCCTAGGAGAAGAAGTCAAATCTTGAGGATATTGTTGTAATACCCAGTGCTTGGAATGTTAGAGTAGATATGTTTTTGTTTATTTTTCTGAAGAATGTTAGCATGTGTATGATTATATGTGCATGGTAGATAATCTAGAATGTTATGTTGAGTATAGATTACTCCTAGAATGATTAAATATTGAGACGTGATAAGTTATGACTGATTTTGAGGTGTTAATAATGTGTATGTATAAGTTGATTGAGTTTGGATAAGTTAGAATGAAAAAAATATGAGAATTTTTCACCATCAATTATTCATGGGGGTGAAGATATCTTTCACTGCCATGAATATACCTTTCACCACCATGAAGATATCTTTTACTACCATGAAGATATCTTTCACTGCCATGAAGATATTTTTCACTGCCATGAAGATACCTTTCACCGCCATGAAGATACCTTTCAAGGGAGTGAAAGATCTTTCATTACTGTGAGAATATTTTCTGCGTGATTTTTTATTTTCCTAAGAAATTGACTTTCACAGGCGTGAATGCTCTATTCACTGGTGTGAAGCCTCAAGTCTATATAAGCCTGAGCCTGTTTCTTTCATTTTCAGCTCACCCATTTCGTCCTTCTTTCTCTCTTTCTTCGTAAATACACTTCACTCACCCATAAATTCATTAAATTCTCTTCTCAAATACTTATTTCATCTCCATTAACACAAGAATCAAGAATTAAACCTTCAAGAACATCAAGATTTCATATTTCTCAAGGATTCTCCATTTCTATAAATTCAAGGTATTTGCTCCAAACTCACTTCTAAGTTTAAGATAAGTTAATTAATGGTTAGAATAGATGAATATAAGTTAAGTATTGATGTTTAAGAGCGTCATTAGTATTTATTATGGATTATAAGCAAAATATGTATGGATTTAGGGTTTTGGGTGAATAGTAGCTATTCATCCCAATCTTCCAAATTTCATTAATAAGTGATTAAATTGATGTTAGAAAACATATTAGGATTCTAAAAGATGATTAGAATCATAAGGATTTATCTTGTATGAGCATATTTGGGCATAAACCCTAATTGTGAGTATTTAGGGATTTGTCGTAAGAGAGGAGAACTCAAGAAAATAGAAGAGATTATTGAATGTACAAGTAATTGAGGGAAATGCAAGGATAAATTACTTTTAGGTAAGTATGAACATTGTATATACATATTGTTTCTTTGAAATTGATTGTCCAATTCTTCCTAATGTTCATGTATATGATTCTCATATTTCAAAATATTGTATTGTGAACCTATTAAATGAAATTTCCATGATGTTCTCAAACCAATGATAATTTGTTCTATGTAATCACTTTATATGTTATAAATGACTTGGTCATTCTTCCTTGGACCAAGCTCATATAAAACCTATTTGCTATCTTGAATGATTCATGATTATATGTTGATGGTCTTGTGACTAATATGATTCTTTGTGAAATCCAAGCTATATGACCTATGATATGTATATGTATATAACGCTCTTCCCAATGAGAGTAAATTCATTGGTCCATTGTGCATTTTGAGAACCTAACTGATAGGATTTTTATCAGTGTTCCACCTAGAGGGGACCATGAGCTCTAGGCATATTTCTGGCTAAGCATATGTTTTACGATAAGGTAGCAAGGGTACTGATGCACTTTGACAGTTCTATCATATGATTTGACAGTACTATTCGATTGTGAGCACTTATGTTCTTGTAAGCATAACCTTATGATATTTCCATATCCATGTTCCTTTGGCTTGACCTTTACCTTACATGTTTATATCTTACTGAGTTGAAGGCTCACTCCTCTTCTATAGATTTCAGGTGATAGTGTAGCTCGAGAGGGAGCTAATTTAGAAGACAGAGCTTCTTAATTCATTCCTCCAAGAAGACTCTATGTAATTCTTTTGAGATATATTCATTAGTTCGTATTATGGTATTTGTATGTATGAGGAGTATACTCTAGAGTTTCGTAGTTAGATGTTGAGGATGATATTATTTTGATATCTAATTGTTACAATTTGGACTGCTTTTATTCCTTATTGATGTGGGACGTATCTTTTGATCGGTGAGGAATAAGAGAAATTCATATGATGATGAATATAAATGTATGAATGGGGATTGCATGAATCATAGAAATGAGTATTTATAATAATAATTATATATGATGTGGATATGTATTGTGTATAAGATACAGGATATGAGTGTTCTACGGGTTTATGGTGACCTTAAGCCTACCCTTGCCCTAAGAAGATCGTCGCCCCACTGGAGTTGAGGTGTGATAATTGTGGCAAGTTTGGCCAAGTCAACATCTAAGTTCATGAACATGACTGACTCTACACTTCAGAATCAAACATCAACGATCAAAATTCTAGAAGCGCAGATGCGTCAATTGGCCAAGATTGTGTCCAACAAAAGTCAGGGTACTTTACCTAGCAATACTGAGGTGAACCTAAAGGAGCAATGTATGGTTATCACTTTGATAAGTGGAAAACAACTAGGATGGGAGGAACCTAAGAGAGTACAATCTGAGTGATAAAGAAGATAAGAAAGAAAAGGTGCCTACAACACCAATAGTTCAACCTTATGTTCCACCGGTTCTATTTCCTCAAAGGTTGAAGAAGCATAGATTGGACAAGCAATGTGAGAAATTTTTGAAGATTTTCAAACAACTTCACATCAACATCCATTTCGCAAAGGCTCTCGCTCAAATGCCAACATATATGAAGTTCTTGAAAGAATTATTGTCCAATAAAAGGAAGCTAGAAGAAGATGCAACCATTGCACTTACGAAGGAGTACAATGCTATAATCCTAAACAAGCTTCCACTAAAGCTTAAGGATCTAGAAAGTTTCCCCATTCCTTACACCATTGGAGAAATTAAATTTAAAAAAGCATTGTGTGAGCTGGGTGAAAGTATAAGTTTGATGTCACTATCTATTTATGAGAAGCTCGGTTTTAAGAAGTTGAAACCAATAAAAATGACATTGCAATTGGTGGATAGATTAGTCAAATATCCTATTGAAACTATAGAGAACATGTTAATTAAGGTAGGTAAATTCTACATTCCGGTAGATTTTATTGTTCTTAATATGGATGAGGATGTAGAAGTCCCACTAATTCTTGGGAGGCCATTCTTAGCAACTGCTGGAGCATTAATTGATGTGAGATAAGGAAAGCTTACTTTGAGAGTGGGGAATGAAAAGGTAGTATTCAACATCAAAAAAGAAGTTAAGTATCCAAGCTTCACCAACAGTTGTTTTCGTGCTAATATTATCGATGAGCAAGTTCAAGAAATGTTTGAAAAATAATATTTTAAAAATCCATTTGAAGCTTATTTAGTCAACAATGCAATAATAAAGGATGAGAAAGAAGAGACAATTGTATATGCTTATGCATTGGAGGCAACTATACCTATGAGATCTCACAAAAGACTCAACTTTGAAGAATTGGGCAAAAGTAAATCACTTCCTCTTCCTTTAGTTGAGCAAGCTCAAACTCTTGAACTGAAACCTCTCCCCTCCAATATAAGGTATGCTATTTTTAGCACAAATGAGACTGGAAATTTTTAAAATCAATGGACAACATTTCATGTAAAATTTCATGGGAAATATTGCACCAAAAGAAATTGTTTATCCCTTATTTGATCCTCCTTGATAAAAACTTACCAACAAGTTATTGACGTTAAAAAAGCGCTTCATGGGAGGCAATCCATGTTTTAAACTTTAAATGTTTTTTTTCTTTTATTTTTTTATTATTTGTATGACTAACTCCTTATATTGTTTGAGATTATTTCTTAAGTGTGGGGATATTTAATGTATTTAAATTTAGATGGTGTTTTTAATTAGTTTTGAATTGATTTTGTAGATTTAATTTAATTTTATTTTGGTTTATTGTTAAGATATGATTTAATTTGTTTAATTTTTAAATTTGAAGTAAAATTGAAGATAAGATAATTTTTTGTTCAAAAATCAAATGATTTTAAGGATAAAAGCTTTCCAAAATCAGTACCCGATTTTTGGAAAGGAGCAACTTGATTTTTGGTTAATTGACCCAGTTTTTACCCAAATTATTTTCGAAGATACAGATGCAAGTGACCAAAATTTTGAAAATAACCTAATTTCTTGTGATTTTTAGACAAAAATTGGTATTTAACAATAAAATGTTTCATTTTTTGAGAGAGAAGAAGGTTGAAAGATTTTCTAAAAAACCAAGAAAGCAACTTCAAATTGAGAAGCTAACAATTTTAAATTCAATTTTGCAATTATCAAGAGTTTATTTCTTAACTTTTCTTATTCTTAATTTTATTTATATTGTAATATGTTGAATTTTTATTTTTTTTCAATAAAGTTTGAGTTTTCTATTTCAATTATGGATTGTTAAATCTTGAATCTAGAATTTAGATGTAGTCAATTGAATATTTTATGGTTTATATTATGATTGATTAATTATCTTGTACTTAATTAAATTGTTAATTTGTTAATTTAGAATTATAATTATTTGATAATTGACTACTATTAAATAAAATCTAAAGTGATATATAATGTATCAAAAAAAAAAGTATGTCATTAGTTTACTGGATCAATAAGCTAAGGGATCGTATTAATAAGAGATTAGAATACAATTTAAAGAATTATAAATTGTTAAATAACTTAATGAGCTTGCATTAATGTAGTAATCACAAAAGTAGATATGAAAATTAATATAAATATTTGTATAGTTGTTTGAAAGAGAATTATACATAATTTACAGTAATTAATTCATTAACCATAAAATTTAGATAATCAATCACGAGTTATAAATCATAAAAATTCAATTGACGAAATCTAAATTTCTTCTTTGCAGATCTTTAAAATTTTCACATCATTAGTTTTAATTTTAAATATTACTTTAATTTTAATTTTATAATCAATTTAAACTTTCGTTTTAGCTAATAAAGAAAATACTAATTTTAGTATTTGACACAATCTTCTTATGAAAACGATATTCTACTCACTTCTATTACTTGCATTAACGATTCGTGAACTTGTGAAATTTCGAGTTTTTTTTTTTACATTTTATTTATCTATCGAAAGAAAATTATATTAATTACCTAATTAATAATTTATAAATAAAGTGGATATATATAATTAGGTTCAGCTGGAGTAAATACCTATTGAAGCATAACAAAATTATTATCGATAAAATTGGTGATTATCTTCGCCTGTTAATCTATTTTGTCTCACATCAAATGGCAATTAAGTTTCTATTACTAATTAACATTTAATAGACATTTTTTTTAAAAATGTGCCATGTGCCACTAATTAATAATAATTTGCATCATGAACTATTAAAAGTTATCCCTATCAATACAATCATTTTTATTGTGTGGATATCTATATATACTTTTATTTTCCCAATTTTAATAGACATTTTTTTAAAAAAAAAGGTTGATATGCGGATTAATTGTTTTGTTAATATAATTATTTTTCTATTTATAAAAATTATTATCTTTTGAGTTGGAATTGAATACAAAAATATGATTTATAATTTGTAAAATTTTATATTTTATTTACAGTTAATAATTTAATTTATTTATTTTTAAAAATAAAAATTATCTCTTTCATTTTAAAAAAAAATTATAAAATTATCATTTTGAATATTAGTTTATTAAATTTTTATACAGCGCACCTCTTTGAAAAAAAGACAAAAAAAATCCAGTTAGTGAGTTGCGTATGAATTTGGTTCTCTACTCGTCGCGTATGACCGACT
The DNA here is from genome assembly GCA_948193065.1 of Aleurites moluccanus. Lineage (NCBI taxonomy): Eukaryota > Viridiplantae > Streptophyta > Magnoliopsida > Malpighiales > Euphorbiaceae > Aleurites > Aleurites moluccanus. Next base: position 476 of record CANXYC011127643.1, on the reverse strand, counting down.
TTAATTGTCTTTTAGTCACAAGTAGTGCTGGCAGTTTCTTTATAACGAAGAGGGGTAACAAATTATAACTAAGAATCTGTGTTTTTTGAATTAGAAAAAGAAATGAATTCTTTAGAGATCACAAAATTTATTTTTCTGATATTAATTTTGTTTACTAGTGGTGGTCTTGCTACAAGGTCTCTTTCTTCTACCTTTATGAAGGCTCCGGTGCCTCCAAGTTCTGGAAATTCCTGTACCTACCTTCCTATTCCTAATCCTCGCCATTGCTCTCCTCGCAACTGATGCCTGGTACGTTATTATATATTAATTGAGGTTACACTTGAGTAAATGCTTTATGAATTTGTTTGAGAGATATTTTTAACATATATCTTCGTTTTCCAAGTTTTCAATTAGAGAGTGGGAGAGAAAAAGGAAAAAGAATTTTTCAGAAACTAAAATACTTAGTAGAAGAGAAACTGGATGATGATGATGGTGAT
>CANXYC011127387.1:0-15347 GCA_948193065.1 Aleurites moluccanus | reverse complement strand
GTGGCTAACACATACATTTGCCACACCTAATCAAAAACTAATGGCAAAAATCCAATACATCAAGCTTATGATAACAAATTTGCAACCTACTGATCCAACCGTCAATTTTTCTATCATTTGATCCAATGGTTGGATTTAATCAAGCCTAAACTAATATCATAAGGTTGCATACATAGTATAATTCCATACCTCAAAAGAAAAGACTATATTGCCCTTAGTGAAACCGAAGCACCTCAAGCACCTCAATTGAGGAGCTTACCCAGTACAATTTTCAATCGGGTTTATTTTTCAATCAAATCTTCAAATTAATTAAATAACATCATTTACATTCACTTAAATCATTTTCTACTTCTAAATATGGTGATAATTCCATAAGAACTCGAAGGGTTGCAAAATGACCATTTTGCCCCCAGTTCACAAAATTTCAAGTTTCTTCCAATTTCTTCCTAATAGCCTTTGATGTACTTTTTCATGTGTAAAACCATCTAAAACATGCATATTCATTCAATTTAAGCAAAATCATGCATCATACATAACATATAAATAAATGGAAAAACCCTTAGGTATACCCCTTTAAGCTTATGTTCTAAGCTTTTAAGCTAGGGTGTTACAAGGAGTGCACTTGGAAGAGTGAGCAGGAGATGAGGAGCATATATCCATTCCTGTTCCAGTAGTGAGGTATGTTTTTATTTAAATTCGAAGACCAATTTATTTGTAAAGGGGTAGAATGTAATACCTTATAAATTCCTAACTCATATGCATGAATTAATTCTCAGTTTGTGGTTTATTAGTCTGGAAATGATAGGAAATAATTTTAGAGACACAGTTAGAAAGCGAACTTGATACTTTTTCGGAAAGTGGCGATGTCGGGAACACTGCCGAGAAATTTACAGTCCGATTAACAGAAGAATTTCTGAAGTTGACTTAGGGGTAAAAGATCACCATAATTTATGTGTAATTTTGGTAAAAAGAAAGATGTAAAAATCATTTAGGAACACTGAAAAAGTAACTAATGGTAAAATCATAAATAAATGGAAGTTTAAGGTGAATAGTAGAAATTGATCGGTCGGGGTTACAAAATGATTCCAAAATTATTTTTATAGATAAATATAAATTAAAATAAGCTTATTGACTCCCCACTCTGATATCTAATTTCTGACAGAATTGACAGAATAAATTACAGAAGATTTCGGACCAAAAGTGTAACTAAGGAAAGCTTGGGGAGTTAGTTGTAATTTGTCATTGGGTTTTTCTATTTATTTCACACACAACCATTTGAATTCATTTTTCTTCTTCTTGTTCTTCCATGGACGAACCACACTAGCTCCATTTCTTCTTCCATTTCTTCTTCATTTATTCATCAATTCCTTAGAAAATTGATGGAAAAGTTGAGTATTCATCTAGCTTAACCTATTTCTATCATCAATTTATAGAAATGAGCAAAGAAATTCAAGATATTTAGAGGGGGAGCATTCGACAATCACACCTCATTTTGGTAAGGAATTGTTTTGTTTGATTTTATTGACTAATTAGATGTTATTTAGGTTGAATTAGATGGGTTTGGTGTTATATTACATCAATTGAAGCAAATTTGTAGAAATCCCTAATTTGCCTATTTAGATTGAAGTTGTAAGAAATAATTTGATGATTTAGAGTTAGATTTTATTAATTGATGTTAGAATTAGTCAATTGGATGTGATTAAGTAACTAATTGATGGATTAATTGATGTAGAATTGAAGTTTAGGACAAAGTGTTCTATTTGGTGCATTTGGGAAATTTCAGTGGAGAACTTGTTTTCAAGGCTATTTGAAGCATTAGGTGAGTCTATAATGCATCATATAACATGCCTAATTGATTGAATTGATGATTGGAATCCATCCTTGAAAAGTCACCCTTGGCCGAATCACTTTATACTATTCACCCTTTGAATTTTTGCTTAGTTTTTGCTTGAATTCTCATGCCATTTGATCCCATTTTGATGTTGTTTAATTGTGTTTATTTGATGCCTATACCATTATTGACAATGTAGCTTTGTGTTGATTGAATTGGGCATGTCAAGTTTGCACTTAAACCTAACCTATTGGCTTGCCATTGTATGCCCACCATGTGTTTGATGAAATGCCTAGTTCATTTGCCTTTGCCCTATTGTTTTGTATTTCATAGGCCTACCATTTGAATTCCATTGTCGCCAGCAACGTTGGCATGCCAATTGACCTATCATTTTCTGCCACCGAGCAAACTTTTGTTCCATGTCTTTCTTAATTGCCAAACCATTTATCATTGATTGTAAGTTATCTATATCCTTGCCATTGTTCTTATTGATAATTGAATTGACTGATATTGGACTGATTGACTGATGGATGCCATTGTTGCATAATGGTATCTCTTGTTATATTGACCTTTATATGGCTTGACAGAGCTACCGATCTGACAGAGTAGTGGGAAAATATTATCGGCGATGTGCACATTGTATTACTGATACCCTAGCTAGGAGGGGTTATGGTCCTGGCCATAGGGTCTGATCAACCTTATGCTTACTGATACTGATATGATACTAGAGACCTATATGGTCCATATGGAGTACTGGAGATTGTATGATTTCTTTTCATATAGTCCATCCCTTTATCTATCTTTCCATATGATACCGAGCCTATATTGTATTCCTTAGCTATACTATACCTAATGTTGATTCTATATACTGTTATCTGTTCCATTGATACCATTGCTTTATTGATACTTACTGTTTTATTGTTGATGCATATAGATTCACTGAGTATCATCTATACTCACCTTTTTATTGTTTACCCATTTCAGGAGAGGAGTAGTCTGTAGAATCCTGTCATCTACCTTCTGAGGATTTCTGCTACATTCTGATGTATATTTCTAATTTTGTATTATTATTTTTGGTATTCATTATCTAGCTGCTCCATGGGGTATGTATGGGTTAGCTAGGAAATAAACATATGTATATATTGATGATGATATTTTGAGCTATATGATGATGTATGATATGATATGTGACTATTACAGCCAATTGCAGAAATTACAGAATGAACTACAGAATAACAAAATGGATGGTAATTAACTAAAATGAATAATAGATTGAGGTTTATAGATTGTGCATGTGATACTGGGTTCTACGGGTGTCGGTCGCCATTGGCATCTCCTGTGCCCTAGGACCGTCGTGATCCGAGAAACCGGGTCGTGACAGACAATTTCTGGGTATTCACAGGGATCTTCCAGACCAATGTCTTAGGCACCTAGTGAACCAATATGCGAGTTTTGTGGTAGGAGACATGAAGGAGAATACAGGTGGCAGACATATGTTTGCTTGAGATGTGGCCAACTGGGCCATTTTGTTAAAGCTTGTCCTGTAAGATACGAACATCAGACTGCTAAGTAGCTTCACAGTCAACAATATAGATGAATCAGACTGGTAATAGAGAGGTGATAGGTAGAGGCAGAGTCAGAAGTCAGGGACAGAGTAGTAGTCAGGCTCCTGCTAGGAAAGGACAGGGACATGTATTCATAGTGAACTCTTAGGAAGCGGAGAAAGCAGACAATACAATAACAAGTATGATTCCAGTACAGAATGAAATTTCTCAAGGGTTGTTTGATTCGGTTGCCATATACTCTTTTGTTTCACCAATGTTTGCACCTAAATTACATATAGAGAGGCAGTTATTGAGGATACTATTAGAGATCTCTACTCCTATAGGGAAGAATATAGAAGTAATTTATGAGTATTTGAACTGCATTGTAGAAAATGAAGATAGATTTCTTACGTGGAAATTTAATTAAATTTCCTTTGTTAGAATTGGGTTTAATATTTGGGATGAACTGCTTGACAGTTCATCAAACAGTGTGATTATTTTGAAAAGAAAATTAAATTTTAGCCTTGGGGCAGACGAAGTTTAAATACCAGGGTGATAAATATGAATCTGGTATCAAACTTATTTCAGCAATTAGGATTAGAATGATGTCATAGAAGGAATATCAGTCTTATTTGGCTTATGTAGTGGATACTCAGAAGACTCTAACAGGAATTTATCAGATTCTGTTATTAGATAATTTTTTGATGTAATCCCTGAGGATTTACCAGGGCTACCCCCAAAAAGGAAAATTGAATTTGAGATTAAAATGTATACTGGTACAGATCGGATATTTATTCCTCTCTATCGAATGGCACCCAGAAAATTAAAGGAGTTGAAAGTTCAACTGTAAGAATTAGTGGATAAAAAGGTTTATCAAACTGAGCAGTTCTATTTGAAGTGCTCAAATATTGTTTGTGAAGGAAAAAGGATATATCCAAGACAGCCTTCAGAACCCAGTATGGATACTATGAATTTCTAGTGTTTCCATTTAGGTTAATGAATGCTCTTACAACATTTATGAATTTAAGGAATCGGGTCTTCAAGATTTACTTGGATAAGTTTTTCATAGTGTTTATTGATGACATTCTTATCTATTCCAAGAGTGAAGAAGCGCATGCAAAGCATTTGGAAACAATATTACAGATATTGTGGGAACATAAGTTGTATGCCAAATTGTTGAAATGTCAATTCTGGCTTACTGAAGTCTGTTTCCTGGGTCATATTGTCAGCAAGGAGGGTATTAATGTAGAAACTATTGCCAATTGGCTCCGGCCTACTAATGCTACTAAGATACATAGTTTCTCGATATGGCTAGATACTATAGGCGGTTTATAAAGGATTTCTTGAAGATAAGAGCTCCATTGACCAGATTGACCAAGAAACAGGAGAAGTTCTAATGGACAGATGAATATGAACAAAGTTTTCAGACACTGAAGTTTTGTCTCACGACTGCACCAGTATTAGTTTTGCCAACGGAGACTGATAAATTTACAGTGTATGTGATGTATCTAGAGTTAGATTAGGCTATGTTCTTATGCAGAATAAGAGAGTTATTGCCTATGCTTCGCGACAGTTGAAGAAACACATTATACTTACTATAGTATTCACCCTGGAGTTACAAAGAAGTATTATGATTTAAAAGAACATTACTGGTGGCCAAATATGAAGCAAGATGTAGCAAAATTTGTATCTACTTGCTTAGCTTGTCAGCAGGTTAAGTTTGAACATCAGAAGCCATCGAGTTTGCTACAGGAAAATGAATTACCATAATGGAAATGGGAATAAATTACTATGGAATTTGTGATTAGTTTACCGAAGACTTTATAGGAATATGATTCTATCTAGATTATAGTTTATCAACTGACTAAATTGGCTCACTTCTTAGAGGTGAAAACCAGCTATACTTCGGCATAATATGCTCACCTATACGTTGAAAAGATAGTACGACTTCATGGAATACCTATTATTAAAGAACGAATGAAGACCGTGTTCAGTAGACAAAAAAGTTATACGGATTCTAAAAGGAAAGATGTTTATTTTATCGAAGGTGATTACATTTTCCTTGAAATTTCGTTTATGAAAGGTGTAATGATGTTTCGAAAGAAAGGTAAACTATCACCTAGATATATTGGACCATTCAAGATCCTGGAGAAAAATTTGCAATGTTACTTATGGATTGGTGTTTCCACTTAATTTGAGTTTTGTGCATCCAGTGTTCCATGTATTGATGCTTCGCAAGTATATACTGGATCTATCACATGTATTGAAACCATAGGATATAGAGATCGAGGTAGATTTATCATTTGAAGAAGTACCTATGAAAATAATTAATCAACAAGTCAAATAACTGCGAAACAAAGAGATTTCGATAGTAAAAGTTCAATGGAGAAATCAATCAACAAAAGACTGTACATAGGAAAGCGAGCGAGATATGTAAGTTAATTATCCACTTCTGTTCCATTAGTAAGCCATGCATTAATTTTAAATTCGAGGATGAATTTATTTGAGGGGGGGGGGGGTGTAGAGTGTAATACCCTAAAATTTTGATTCATATTCTTGGATAGTTCTCTTAACTACCGGTCAGATAACACCGAAAATAATTACCCAAAATGAAGAGTTAGTTCAACACCAAAATTAAAGTTATATAATATAGATCCATGGATAATAAGAACTAAAATAATATTATTTATTAGTAAAAAGAAAGCATGAAAAAATATTATGGAAGATGAAAAATCAATAGAATGGAAAAACTATAAATAAGTACAACTTTGGGGGCATTTTTGAAAATCCATAGTCTAAAACTCAAAATTGGACTCAGAGTAATTTTATATGATAGAATAGCTAAAAATAAGTTTTTTCACTCCCTACACTGATATTTGATTCTCAACAGAAATAATAGAAATAATAACAAAAAGTTTTTGGGTAAAAGTACGAATAAGAAAATTGTGGGGGCTAAAGTATAAATACCCAAAACTTTGGTATATAAATACATGCTTCTTGATATTTTTCCAATCAAGCTTCTATTATTCTTCTATTCTTCTTATTTGGACAAATTCTTCAAGCATTTACCCACCAATTTTTAATCCAAAATTCAAAGAAAAACCATAGAAAAACTTGAATCCAACCTAAAACCAACCTTTTTTCCATTCAAATTTCATCAAGGCAATAAAGGAAAATTTGGAATCCTTCATCTTAAAGTTTTGACCAACATACCCAAGTGAGGTAACTTGAAGTTTTTCTTCCATTTTTATGGTTTAGATAGATGATTTAGATGACGAATAAGATGGTTTTAGCAACTAATTGCTTCAATTTGTACAAATTAATAGAAATCCCCAATTTTGAACCCTAAATTAGTTATGTCTAGTATCAAATCTTGAATTAGTTTTATATGATCTTTAATCTAGTTAGAATAAGTGTTATTACAATCATTGAAAGTTAAATTGATGGTTATATTGGTGTAGAATCAAAGATTTCTTCAAAGTGTTCATAAAGCTTATCATATAAGTATTTGGTGTTCAAGATGGAATTTTGGCTATCTAAGCCATTAGGTAAGTTCAATATACTCCCTTTTACATGTTATTTGTGATAGAATGAATTATGGAATTGAATTGTGCAAACACCCATTTGGCCGAACCTATTATTGAACAATCCTTTGAAATTTTGCTTCATTTACCCTTGATTTCATCCTTGAATTTGATTCCTAAATGTTTATTCTTTGTGACCTTTGAGTTGTTGGTTGAATTCTCCTTATTGTGAACCTTTGATTTGATCTTTTGGAGATGCTAAATTTCCACCAAAACCATGTCAAATTATTGATTGAAAGGGGCACACCAATTGTTTGATGAAATGCCTAAACCAAAGTTCCTTCTTTTGTTACCTTAGTCAATGCCATTGTCGCCAGCGAAGCCAATGGCACTAGTGTATATGGCATTGACTGACCTTGATATTAATAAACCTATATTTGATCATTGCTACTGTTGTAAAACCTGTTATTGTTTACTGTACTGATACTTACTATACTAATAATACATATTATTTCACAGACCAGTATTATTATTTATTATACTGTTATTGTATCTTATTTATTGATATTGTTTCTTTGATGATATATATATTGTTTCCCATATCTTATAAATGTGTATTTGACAGAACTACCCGACTGATGGGGTAGTAGGTAAAATTCATCGGCATTGTGCACAGTGACCCACTGGATAGGGTTAATAGTCCATAATCCTAGATGGAAAGGGACTTGTCCTAGCCATAAGTCATGGCATGCCTTTTGTATTTTATTGATACTTACTGTTACTATTACTAGCCCCTTAGTCTGTCACTTCCACATACAGACTTGACAGTTACTTCTAATAATGACATTGCCTATCTTATTATTTATTTGTACCATACCTTATGGACTTTGGTGTGCTCTACCTTTCCTTTTACATTGTCCATTTAAATTTTACTTATTATCTTAACCTATATTTATTGTACTGTTTATTGAACTCACTGAGTATTTATATACTCACTCTATAGTGGTTTTAAATTTTTCAGGACAGGAGCAGTGACTTGGTTCCCAGTTTCTTCTTCGAGGAACCAAACTCCATTTTGTAATGTAATTACTGAGATATATTGTATATGGTTATTTTCTAGTTATGCTTCACGGTTTGTGGTTATTTTCTAGTTATGCTTCACAGTCTGTAATAACTGGTTTTAGAAAAATAGACTGTATGATTATTTTATTGTGTGATGGAATATTTTATTATTGGACTGATAATGGACTGTTTAGATTGGATATGGATTTTTAACTATGATATTGATATTTACTATGAATTTAAGATTGTTATACTAGGTTTTATGGGTGTCTATCGCTTCTGAAAATTCCTGCATCCCAGGACCGTCACGCCCCAAAATTGGATCAGGACAAGAAGGAGAGTGAACCTTCAACTCAATGAAGTATGTATATGCCATACCTGAGGTTCAAAATCATATCAAAGGTTCGAATGTTGTTTTTATACACATATATCACAAATGAATTTCAAAATATAGAGGTTAGAATATATACAAATATTTAGAAACAAAATCAGAAATCAAAATTTTGAAGTGCCTACAAGGAATGGCATGTATATATATATATATATATAGGGTAAGTATTGTAAATGTCAGAATAACAAAAATAAAATAGGAGTCTAACGACATCCGTAACAGAACAGGAGTACTACGATCTCCTTACATAATACATGTGTTTGCGCTAACACACGCCTAGAGAAACTTTGTTCCCTCTAGGAAGAACCCTAATACTTTGACTCTATCAGTCGAGTCACTAGTGAACATAGTATATATATATATATATATATATATATATATATATATGTAAATGTCAGAATAATAAAAACAAAACAGGAGTCTAATGACATCCATAACAGAATAGGAGTACTATGATCTCCTTACAAAATACATGTGTTTGCGCTAACACACGCCTAAAGAAACTTTATTCCCTCCAGGAAGAACCCTAATACTTTGACTCTATCAGTCGAGTCACTGGTGCACACAGTCTTATAATTTTTTCCTCATAGAGAAGGCGTTCTGACTATACACATACTAGGTTTAATATACAATAGTTATAACAAGGATACTTATAATTAAACACATTTCTAGAATAACAGGTTTATACTATAATAGAGAGTTGGTTCCAAAGAAATGAGTAACAATACCAACTCTAAAGCATAGCAATGGAAACAAAGATATATTTATAACAAATATCGTTGGTTCAAGAATTATCAACTTAACAATTTCATATATATGTTCGGAATGAATATTAACAAAAGAATCATATTTATGTATATGTAAATACATGCAAAACAAATATGCATAATTCACCTCCACAAAGCAACAAACAAGCCAAAGCTCAAAACTTTCTATCAAGCTCCAAATCAGCTTCATTATACTTAAAGCTCCAAGCCTAACACATTTCAATAAATTCACAAATTTAAGTTTTTCCTTACCCAACTTTATCCATAACAAATTCTTATAATTAACGACTCTCTAAAGCTTATTTAGATAGTTCTTAAACTCAATTTAACCATTCTTTAAGACAGTCATAAAAGAATAGAAGAATTGATACTGTTCATGTTACTATTCACCATTTGCCATAATTCTTCCAACAACCAAAATCTATAGTCATTATCTTTATAACTCATACACAACTATTCTAACAACATATAACCTCAAATCATAACAGAAATTGAAATATGAAAAAGAAACATATTTCTCCTCAAATTGAGATTTTGAAGAAATCTTGAACTTGAGATGATTTAATAACTTTATTAAAGTATTTTCCTTCCAAAATGGAGCATTAATATCCTAGAATCACAGATGGGATGGATTTAGGATTTAGTGGTTGAAAAATAAAGAAAGAAAAATGGTTTAATTTTCAGACAAGTGACAAATGAATGAATATATATAGAACCTAATGCTTCACGCCCATAAAAGAAGGATTCATGCCTGTGAAGGTCGACCTTTCACACTCGTGAAGATGATTTTCACGCCCGTGAAAGAAATTTGATGAAAATTCAAAATTCTGAAGGAACTTTTTGCACGCCTGTGAACATATAGTTCATACCTGTGAAGACTAACTCATACCCGTGAAGGAAAACTATGAGGTGTATCTCAACATCTCTCCAACCTAACTTAAACAAAAACTTATCCAACACAACTTAACATATGAAACTCTCTCTATAAAAGCTATCTACACTCAACAAATCACATTATATTAGACTGAACTAACAAAAAATAAAACACAACAGAACAAAAAATCTAAATTTATAACAAATCAACAAATTCATTCAAAGACAATTAATCAAAGTACAAAATACAAGCAATACAAATAGAAGATATTACATGTATAGTCATTACTATGGGCATACTTTGAAAAAGTGTCTAATAAAGTATAAAAGACCTTATACTCTTAATAAGGCTTGGATTCCAAAAGAATCAAAACTAATGTCTAAAAGTTTGTGCGTGCCTAAGAAGACTAACATGTATGGACCCAAAGACACTTAGGTACTAAATAATGATTGGAAATTATTTTGTTTTGTAAGAGCACACAAGAAAGAAGAATAAATGGATACTAATAGTTGTTGCTTCAAATACATGACCGGAGACAAAACCTAATTCATAGAGCTTGAAGCCAAGCATGGAGGAAACATGAGATTCAGAGATAATTCCAAAGGGAAGATCATTTGTATTGGCTCCATTAGTAACAGTGATGTGTCTATTTTGAAACTTCTTTTCGTCCAATCTTAAACATAATTTGTTAAGCATAAGTCCATTGGTAACAGTGATGTGTCTATTTTGAAACTTCTCTTCGTCCAATCTTAAACATAATTTGTTAAGCATAATTCAATTATGTGATAGAGGTTATATGGTTATACTTGAATCCCTTGCATGTGAAATGGTAGATATTAAGATTAACAAGATAGCTTTCATTTGATATTGCAGAGGAAATATTTAAATTATGGACCTAAATGGTGTTTCAAATAAAAATCTTTATTTGTTTTCAACAAAAGATGAAAATACATCCTTATAGCATTGAAAATTAGGTCATGCAAGTATGAATTTAATCTCAAAACTTTTAAGAAGAGATTTAGTAAATGGTTTGCCTAAACTTATTTAAAAAAAAAAAAAAAGTTTTTTTGACACATATGCTAAAGGTAAGCACTCTAACAGTTCTTTTAAACTTAATTGCTTCAACTTTTAGACCGTTATAATTATTTTACATCGATTTATTTGGTCCAACTAGAACTGCAAACTTTGGTGGAAAACACTATTGTCTTGTCATTATTGATGACTACTCACGTTATACTTGGATCTTTTCTTGCACACAAACATGATGCATTTTACATATTCATTCCAATCATAAAGATTTTACAAACTCAAAAACATTTTGTCATTTCTAGTATTAGGAGTAATCATAGAAAAGAGTTTGAAAATTCTGATTCTGAAAAATATTTTCAAAGAAAATGGCATAGAACATAATTTTTCAGCTTCTAAGACTCTATAACAAAATGGTATTGTTGAAAGGAGAAATAGGTCCTTAATAGAAATGGCAAGAATAATGCTATGTAAAATTTGTCTAAATACTTTTGAGCCAAAATTGTCTATGCATCTTGCTACATTTTTAATAGACCCATGATTAGGCAATCCTAAAAAAGACCGTCATATGAATTATGGAAGAAGATGAAGCCTAATGTTGTATATTTTTATCCTTTTGGTTGCAAGTATTTTATTCTTAACAATGGCAAGGATTACATTGGAAAATTTGATGCTAAATTAGATGAGGCTATTTTCCTTGGGTGTTATTCTGGTTCAAAAACTTATCTAGTTTTTTTTTTTTTTTTTAAAATAACTTTTTTAGTTGAAGAATCCATTCATGTTATATTTGATGAATTTCCTTCTAAGATTGATGATAGAGATGATAACATCAAGGCCATAGAGGACATGATGGGAGATATCTCATTGAAGGAACAAAATAAACAAAACATTGACATTGAGAATAAGGATGAAACTGGAGATGAATTGATGGAGCCTACTCATCAACAACAAGAAACTCAACATCCAAGGGTGAAAAATGAGGTTAAAGATACACAAATCATAGGAGATCCAACTGACAGTGTTATAACAAGATCAAAAGTCCATAACACTTGTGAATATGTTGCATTTCTATCATAAATAGAGCCAAAAAACATTAAGGATGTTCTTTAAGATGATCATTGGATTATGGCTATGCAAGAGGAGCTAAACCAATTTAAAAGAAGCCAAACATAGACCATAGTATCTAGACCACAAGACCATCCAGTGATTGACACAAAATTAGTATTTCAAAACAAGCTAGATGAATTTGAAATAGTAGTGAGAAAAAAGCAATGTTAGTAGCTTGAGGATATTCTCAAGAGGAAGTTATTGATTATGATGAAACTTATGTTCTCATTGCTAGATTAGAGGCAATTTTAATGTTATTTACTTAGTCTTGCTTTAAAATTTTCAAAAATTTTCAAATTGACGTTAAAAGTGAATTTCTAAATGGTTTTATATAAAAAAAGGTTTATGTTGAACAACTCCTCACTTTGAAAAATTCCAAGTTTCCAAACCATGTTTTTTAAACTTTCTAAAGTTTTATATGGTTTGAAATAAGCTTTAAGGGCTTAGTATGAGAAATTGAGCAACTTTCTCATTGAAAATGATTTTTCTAAGGGAAAGTTTAACACAACTCTTTTTATAAAGCATGTAAAAGATGATATTTTAATTGCTCAAATTTATGTAGACGATATCATATTCAGTGCTACTAATGAATTTCTTTGTAAGAAATTTTTCTAACTATATACAAGGAGAAATTGAGATGTGTATGATATGAGAGCTTAACTTATTCTTGGGTTACAAATCAAGCAACTGAGCATGGTAACTTGATCAATAAATTTAAATATACAAATGAGCATATAAAGATATTTGGTATGAAGAACACAAAGCCTCAACTCACTCCTATGAGTACCTCAATCAAAGAAAGTTGGGGAGAAAGGTAAATCCATTACTTCCAAACTTTATAAGAGCATGATATGATCATTATTATATCTCACTGCATCTCGGCCCAATATATTGTTTAGTGTATGCATATATATTTCAATCCAATATAACAGAATCACATATCACTGGATTCAAAAGATTATGAGATACCTTGTGGACACTTTAAACTTAAGTTTGTAGTATCCTAAGGAATCTTTATTTGATCTATTTAGCTATTCCAATGCTGATTATAGAGGAAGAAAAATAGACTGAAAAGCACCAGTGGCACTTGTAAATTTTTAGGAAGCATTCTAGTTTCATGGTTTTCAAAAAATAAAACTCAGTTGCTCTATCAACCGCGAAAGATGAGTATGTGGTAATAGCAAGTTGTTGCACTTAACTTTTTTAGATGAGAACTTAATTAGAGAATTTTGGACATGCATTCAATAACATTCTCATAAAATGTGACAACATAAGTGCCATAAATCTTTCTAAAAATCTCATGCAACATTCAAGATCAAAATATATAGATATTAGGCATCATTTTCTCAAAAATAATGCTAGCAAATATAACATTACACTTGAGTTTGTTGATTCTAAACACCAATTAATAGATATTTTCACTAAACCATTGGATAAGGAAGTACTCTTCTTCATCCAGAAAGAGTTGGGAATGATTCACACATTTCGGGTATAATTGGTCCAACCTTTTGACTAATTGCATGAATTCTATGTCTAATATTATTAAATATGCTATTTGTACCTATTGTGTGTATGTGACGTGAACTTAGAGCTAAATGACATAATTCTCATGAATTTGATCATTTTAAGTTCAATTATCATTTAATATTGCCAAAATGATAAGTTATGAGCTTACGAATAAGTTTGTATGAGCTAAAATCAAGATTCCTCACCACAACTTAAAATTGAAATTGCCAAAGTAACCCCGTTACCAGAGTGTTATGCTCATTACACTTTTGCTTAAAATTTGAAATTATGAATAGAGGCAAAAGCAATGACTATTACATATGTGTAATGCTCGTTACGATCACAAGTAATGTTAGTTATAATATAGTAGCCCTCGTTACCCTCAGCAGTCCAAACTTTTGAATTTTGGCTTGAGGAATAGTCATTACCACTTTATAACACTTGTTACTCGTTGAAATTAAAAAAGGACGTATGTTTTAAAATCGTAACCCATGTTATGCTAACTTAGGTCTCTCAACAAAATCGACATTCTCTTCTTAAAACTGTCTATACCTTTGATTTTCTCCTTAAATCTCCTTCAAAAATTAAGCATATTGCTCAAGAGGGAAAGGAAAAACACATAGGTAAAGGAATTGAGATTGAAGATTTGGCTCAACCTCGTAATGAATCTATGAAAAATACTTTTGTTCATTTCACTATACCTCAATGCACAGTTTGATATGCTAAGAAAAGATGGAAAATTGATAGGCAGTCATCCCCTTTCTTTTAGTGATTTAAGGAAATGAGGTTTAGTTGAAATTATGACTAAGTACAATGTTGATTTCTTTGGGAGTACACATTTTGTAGAGATTCATGAAAATATTTATGTCCATCTTGTTTATGATTTTTTTTTACAATCCTAAAAGTTTGTCCAATGGGAAAAATTGTCTGTCAAATTGAAAAAGGTTAAGAGGACCCTATTTGTAACTAAAATTACTAATATTTTTATCACATCCCAACTTCATTAACCTTGATGGTTCCAAATGGAAGAAGGACAAAGCCTTGGAACCACTTCTGTTGACTTTTACACCTGAAAAAAGTAAATAACTATAATATGAGTAAATAATTGTCACATTCTCATTTCGAGATATGACGATCCTAGAAAAAGGGTTAGATTAAAGTTACTGATTCCCATAGAAATCATTCTAACTTCCAAATTATTGGCTTCTAAATTATATATGCAAAAAAAAAAAAAAAAATTCAAAAATTTAAGTAGAATTTCCTTTGTAACTATAATAATTTCAAGTTACCACTCATTCCATTTAGCAATAAACACAATCTGTAAGGAAACTATAACACCTCAGTTTAGCCTGAACCAAATCTATATAGAGATCTTCGGGGGGAGATTTTTAATTTCTTTATATTGTTATGTTAATATATATTTATGTATGAAATTGGTATTTATGCATGTTATTTGAATTAGTTCTAGGTATAGAAATGGTTTAGAGGCTGCTAGGACTTAATCGGCCAATTTTGAGTTTTTGGTGAACTGGGGGCAAAATGGTCATTTTACGCCCCATTGGAATTTTAAGAATTTAATATCATATTTAAAGAGAGAAAATAATTTAAAGACTTGAAAATGGCCTTATTTTATTTATTTGAGCAGTAGTTTAAGAAATAATTTCGGTCGGAAAATTTTTATCGGCACGTAGCGCGATTTCGGTGTTTCGGTTGCA